>BQNB010001243.1:0-143576 GCA_026074375.1 Tanacetum coccineum
ATTTAACTTCAAAACAAAGTTATTCAAATATTATTACCCGTTATATTATCTGCCTGAAGTTCAGTTATTGAAATCACTTCGACACGAGAGGGCTAATGCTACGGTAGGAATCCGTTCCAAATGGTCATTTGCAACGGATTTGCAACCGATTCCTACCGTAGCATTAATGCTTTATGGAAATTTAATTGCACCGGATTTCTAACGGGAAAAAAAAATTGCAACAGTTTTCCAACCAAAGAAAATCCGTTGTAAATTAGCAACCGGTTTTGCAACGGGTCATATTCCAATAGTTTTCCAACGGTTTTGCTACCAACATATATTACAAGGAAATTTCAATGGACAAAATTTGGTACAAGATTGCAACGGCATAAAGTAGGACTGAGTTTTGCAACGGTAAGAAACTATAACAGATATGTAACGGTGTAAAATTATGACGGCTTTGCAACGAAGTCTACCGCAATGGTTTCGCCACAATTTCCGTTAATCTAAATACTTCAGCACAAAAAACTGCATTTTCCCATAATATACAAACGTAGAAAGATAAATATATATGAACACACAATTGAAACCTAAATTAATAATTTGATGATTATTCAAATATCATAATACATAGCGTTTCAAATCCTACTGAACGTAATACTCCTAAACCAAATTCAACCAAATGCACCACTTAACAGATGTGCATAATCCATCAATATGTGCCAAATGTACCCAAAATGTACTACTTCTAAACAAAATGTGTATAAAACACGAAGTGTACCTAATTAAGCAACGTATGCTTATGCATAATGGGGAGTGTGAGGTTGATCCTTCAATTGTGGCCACACCTCGACGATCTTCCCATTCGTATCTTTGATCATTTCTTCCTTAAATGTCTCATGTTTTTCTTCGCTAAGTTTCTTTCTTTTCCTATAGCTTCCTTAAAAAGCTCTTTATCTTTCTTTCTCACTTGCTCCAAGTCCTTCGTTGATTTTTCTAGTACTTCAACCTAAAAAAATATACACCAATTACAACTCATCTTGATGCATATATGCCTACTGTAAATGAATAAAAAATAACGAATGAGTATTAAGATAACTTATACATACGAAGTTGTTGATGCAATTTATTTAGTAGGCGAGTAAAACAAGTTGCATCATATCAATAGGAAAACATATAAAAAACATTTTATCATATCATACCTATTGTAAATGCATAAAAAACAAAGCAAGATGTTATCCCAAAAGCTTAATCCATTTCACAACATAAGCTATACCAATAAGCAAAAAGCTAGAAAGATAGAAAGAAAAGTTAGAAGATTTATTAGAGAGAAACTAGAGAGGTGGAAGATTACACACACACACAAACTATGCAAATGGTAACCAACACCCTCTCCATGTGTGGAGAGGGTTCTATTTATACCCTTGAGCCATAATGCCAAGTAGTAGGCGAATGGGCTTTCTACATGGGCCGGGCTTGGCATATCTTGGGCTTTGAGCCCGCAACACGGACAATATTAGATTACAAACCAAGCTCGTTGAACCCGACTAGCCTATTACAATACAAGACCTAGTTTGACTTTCTTAGACCGATAACATTCTTGTTTGGCTTAATATAATTAAGGCTAACAAACTTGTTTATGGAAAGCTTTATCCACTAGACATTGATAGGTTGCCCTGACATTCCTTAGACCAAAAGGCATTTTCGTATAGCAGAATATTCCTTGGCTTGTGATGAATGCGGTTTTCTCTTCATCTTCCTTTGCCATTTGTATTTGATGATAGCCTTTATATGTGTCTAAGAAGCATTTGAAAGGGAATCCGCACAAGGATTCCACCTTCTAGTCTATCTCTGGTAGCGGATAACCGTCCTTTGGGCACGCTT
This sequence comes from Tanacetum coccineum, assembly GCA_026074375.1. Taxonomy (NCBI): domain Eukaryota; kingdom Viridiplantae; phylum Streptophyta; class Magnoliopsida; order Asterales; family Asteraceae; genus Tanacetum; species Tanacetum coccineum. The sequence goes on from BQNB010001243.1 coordinate 1,864, forward strand.
TGTTTAGATCTTTAAAATCGACGCACATCCTCCAACTGTCATCATGCTTTTTTACCATTACTTGGTTTGACAGCCTGTTATGGTAGTGTACTTCCTTCATTATTCATGCCTCCACAAGTTTCCCCACTTCCTCTTGTATTGCCTGGTTTCTGTCAGCCGCTTGCCCTCTTTTCTTTTGTCTAACCGAAGAACATCCCTCTCGTACGTTAAGGCAGTGCTCCATAATGTGTCTTGGCACACCAGTCATATCCGCAGGCTTTCAAGCAAAAATGTCCAAGTTATGCTGGAGTAGTTCACACAACTTGTTGCGGCCTTCTTCGGTGAGGGTAGAACTAATCATTACTGTTTGTTTCGGATATTCCAGGTTTATTGCTACCTTAACTCTTTCTTCTATTATTGGCTTGGTAGCTGATGGGGCTCCTTCAGGTTCGGAGACCATCGCGCATTCCAACAGAACCAACTTGCTACTCTTTAGGGTAATCACTCCTCCTTCCACTGAGATCTTTAGCATTCCGTGAGCTGTTGACAGAACTTCTTGTAGTTTTCTGACTCCTGGTATTCCAATAATTCCATTGTACGGAGACGATGATCTTACAACCATGAAATTCATCTAGGCTGAAGCAGAGTGTTCTTCATCTCCAATCGTAAGCAATAATTGTATTTGCCCCATTGGCCATATTATTTCACTACTGAATCCAATCAAAGGGGTAGTGGATGGTATCAATTGTTTTTTAATTTTCGGACGAAGTCTGCTAAAGCAGTGCTCATACAAAATTTCTGAGGTTGTTCCATTGTCTACATACATACGGTGTACACAGTGGCCTCCTATTTCCGCCTCTATGATCATTGGGCCGTCCGTTCCTTCATCTTCCCCCAGTGGTGGAAACAAGATTTCTAGATTAGGAGAGAAACTCTGTGTAATCCTTTATCTAGCCACCCTTTCCCAGGGTTGGACCATTAGGATAGCTAACGCTTTGTCCTTCCCGGAAGTTTCTCCTTTCTTTACCACCTTAGGCTGTTCCTTTCTGTTGTTTTGTTTTAGTTCTTTAATCAGATGCGACAGCTTTCCTGCTTTTAGCATTTCCTCAATCTGTTTCTTTAGGTGCATACATTCGTCTGTGTTATGTCTTACTTCACCATGAAACTCACAGAATTTTGCATGGTTTCGTTTCTCAACCGGGGTTGTCATTAGTGGTGGAGCTTTGAATTTTCCTTTATCTAAAGTGAAAATTTCTTTAAGGGTTTTTGTGAGTAAGGAAAACCGATCCTGCTTCCTTTCTGACCTTTGTTGGTTCCAGAAACCTCCTTTTTTGAAATTTTGCTTTTGGCTGCCTTCATGTTGTTTCCATGGTGGAAACGTTTTCTTCCATTCGTGATTTGAGGCTGCCACTTCCCCCCTGAGGAAAGATGTGGTAACTCTCATCATTTCGTCAACTATTTTCGGTAAGGTTGTCAGGATCGGGATCTTACTTAGGATCGTTTTTGGCTTTGCAAGATCGTAATCGTAGGATCGGATCAGGATCGTAAGATCCTATGAAAACATATATATTTTTGTATAAGGTTTTTTTTATATTTCTATATGTTTTTATATAATATTTTACATGATGAGCATATACATATATCCCAAAAATACTTCAATATTTACATTTTTTATCTAAACATTCTTTAATAGCATTTTGCATCATGCATTGATAACTTGTGTTTTAGAGAAATATTTAATTTTTTAAATTTTATTAAGTATATATGAAATTCTCTCTTATATGATAAACGAATCTAAATGGATGATAAAAGAAAAAAGTTATATGTTCAAGTACCATGGTGGCATGGTAATACAACATTAGATATATGTTGCACAAAGTTCATCCATGTTTCAATCGATAAATGAATGATTTGGATAAAAAAAATACTACATACGTGCACCTACTTCATGTTTCAATCGTTAAACGATTATGGCTAGAAAAAAATATGAAATCGTCTTGATGAAAATTTATAAACCTTAGCCTAAATTACCAAAAGTCCAAAATAAGGCCATTCTACGATCCTACGCGATCCGATCCGATCCTACGATCCTATCTATGATCCTACGATCCTGATACGATACTGCTTGAATTGCGATCTTGTTACGATCCTGATCATTTTTTGTGTGTGGGATCGTAGGATTGTACGATCCTACGATCAGGATCGTAATTTTGACAACCTTGGTTTTCGGGATTTTGTCATGGAGACGTTTGATGAGCTTAGGATTTGTAATTCCATGCACGAATCCGGATATTCTCATGCATTCTGGAGCCCCCTTGACATCCCTGCTTTCCATTTTATATCTTTTCACAAAGTCTTTCGTAGACTCCCCCTCCCGCTGCTTGATGTTATGGATTTCTTTGGGGTCTTTAATGCATTTCTTCTGTTGGAGATAATTTTCCAAAAATGCTTTCTTCAGATCGTCATAACTATCTATTGCTTCAGGCGGAAGGTCATCAAACCACACCCTCGCGTTTCCTGTCAGCGTAGAGTTAAACATGTGGCACCATGTTGGCATGGCCTAGCGTTCTATTTTTGCTGCTGCCTGGAAGATTTTCAAATGATCCTCCGGGTCTTCGCTTCCATCATATGTCTTGATATGGCTGGGTATCCTTGTTTTTGGGAAGTCGAAGTAACGGATTCTAGGTGTGAAAGGATCTACTTCCTCACATACCCATGGCTGGGACAAGTCATCCTCTTCCCTACATGATTTCTTCTTTTTTGATCTTGATTTCCAGTGCCCGCCTTCACTATCCTCACTTGAGAGAGCTTTTGTGTATTTCGAATGGGAGTTTCGGCTGTAGTTGTCTGAGCGTGCGAACACACTCTTCCCCCTACTTCCTAGCCTTTTAAACACGCCTCCTTCTTTTGACCTCTGCCTTGGTGATCTTGACCGCTTGCATCTCATTCTTGAGAATACACTAGTTCTTGGGCAACGGGAGCGCCTAGATCTGTGCTTTTTTTCATGTTCCTTAGTGTCAGTCATTTTTTACTCGGAGTACCGTGATGTTCTGGAACATCCTACGAAGTTAAGTCGGGATTTTAGTTCCTTTAGCTTTTTACTTTTTTCTTTCTCCTAGTTAAACTTCTCGGCCATGATTGACAGAAACTGATTGTAATTTTTGTCACAATATTCTCAGAGGGCTGCGTCAGACGCGGGCCCACCTCAAGCTTGCGTAGCTGGATCCTTTCCTCTCCCAACCGTGTTCCGCACAACAGACGTAGGTTGGCTAGGAGTGGTTCGTTCATGATTGCTCATGGTGAGTATTTTTGTAGAACGTAGTTGTATTTGGGTCCCACGGATGGCGACAACTTGTTAGTACAAAATACGTAATGGGTTAAGTAGATGGGCTTGGGAGTCGTTGGACTAGGCCCAAGGATGAGATCTTGTATTAAATCAAGTAATGAGATGATTCCCTACACAACGAGAGGTAAAACGTTAGTCTTATCGTGGGGACGGACCCCACGATTGGACTCTGGCATAAGAGTAAGTAAACATATTTGTCAGAGGACATCAGAGTATATGTGTGTGAAATGTGGTCAGAAAATCATACCTTGTGGGGTGTCAGAGTACTCCCTTTTTATAAGTGAGCCAAATATTAGGTTTTCCTAATATTTCGCTCATTTATGTTAGTAGGCAGAAGTGGGACCCTTATCGGATAAGAGTCTGCAGTAATCATGTCTTGCGGACGTGGGCCCCCTTCCGCGGATGTTGCTTGGTCCGTAGAAGGCCTATCACATCCGTCTTATTTCTTCCGGGCCATGCCAGCACGGGACTGGGCTTAGCTTTGGCCTATTGTGCTTTGCGATTGTCTTGTTGGGCTTGGGCCCATGTATAATTTATGTAATCCAGGCCCGGAGGCCTGTTACACGTATTATACGTCATCAGTTACCATTACCATATAATCAATCGACAAAGATTTATATATGATATCTGAGGCCATGTGGTCGAAATTATGGTTGTTGTGTCATTCATACCATGCCTACAACCTACAAGGATTTCAAAGGTTTATCTTTCTTCAATTAATATATGTTTAGGGTTTCAATTTTGGGGGGGTTTCTGCTTATACAGCTTTATTCTTGTGTTGCCTACAACCTATAGAGTTGTTACTCATATACATTTAGCATTGTACATATAATTATGTTTGAAAGCTATAGATTTTTATTAAGAATTAGATTAATTTTGACTTCTTGTTGCAGCATTTAGGTCTTGTTTACTCTGAAGCTACAAAGGATCTTTTAGTCATAAATGATCAGCTTAATTTTAATTTTTACCTATTAGAACCTTCTTCATTCTGTTACAATTTCTTGAATTAGTTTATTATAGATTATATCAGTTGTGTTCACGTGTAGAAACTCGTGTCATGTGTAGAAACTGCTGCCACAATGACATAACCTATACAAAATGCATTGCCCGTATAAATCAACAATTATGGAGCTTCTTCTTGAACCGATACATGAAATTCAATAATGATTAAAACATATCTTAGAACTATCGGCACTTGTGAGATAAGAACAGGTAAAACAACACTGGTACCTTTAACCGTTCATTCTGCTTTAAATAGTTGTACCTTTCAATTTGATTCCATATATGGGGATCATGAGTTTAATAACCAAGTTTATAGATTTTGTTTAATGTAAAGTAGATTTATGGGTTAAAATATGTTCTCTTCATGGAATATGATGACATGGAGAAATGATGGGTGTTTATGGGTTTGTTCTACTAATATTATGAATGGGTCTCTTATGACAACATGAGGGCAAATTAATATTGTTTATATGTTTATTCAGATTTCTTTCATATCTGCGTAGATATACGTGTTAAGTCCTGTATCGCTTTCATTATGTAGTACTAATAAGTATTTTAGTTGGAGTAATAAATGGAAATTTATTCTAGATCTATAACACTGATTATATGATGAGGTATCTATATAAGAATATTTTTCTATTTCACTCTAGTAACTAACTGCTGAAGTGGCTAGTACTTCAAGGGTATAAGCATAGAAGTCATTAAGATAATGGTATTTAAATCAAGATCATCTGACTAGCTCAAATATACCATAAATAATCATATTATCAAACTTTATATTCTGATTTTCGATATGGAAGAAATAAAAGTCAGGCGAAACCGATAAAACCAACAAACAAAATAGGACCAGAGTGTGATTGGTTATGTACCATTGGATTTATGGTTAAAGACTTGAAAAAAATCGGGTTAGGTCCAAAACCGAATGAAAACAGGGCCAGACCAGAATACTATTTTATGTTTAACATAATAACACCACTGTTTTGATAGAGGAAAGGGAGTCGTGAAGAATCACGTAATGCTCGTAACTTACAGTTTTTCACTAAAAGAATATGTACTTTTTGCAACTATTCTTTCTTATGTATTCATTATATTTTATTACAGCAGCTAAAGTTGCCAAGACTGAACCATTGAGTGGCTAATTTTTTCCTCCTAATCCAAACGGGGCATCTAAGAAATTGATTGGTCGCAGTGTAAGCCGTGTTAAGGTTCTTTTAAATTCTAACTTAAAGAAGTCTTCCACTGCAACTTTTGTGATGACCTCAACTACTCTTGTAATGGTGCTGAGTGAAGCCCTGTTGCAGGTTCGTTTTGTTAATCTTATTCATGTGTTAAATAATGTATCAGAAATTTAATAGAATTAACGTGGGTATTTGTAATCTTAATTCTAAGTTTTATATTTTCGCATTGGAATTGTGACAGAACGAGCAGGAACTTAAAAGGGAGAGGAGAAAGCACTCTTCAACGTGATTATGTTGAAGCCAAACTAGTCGCGTTGAAAGTTGAAGCCATCACTAGTGAAAACTTGACCCTGATGTCTGAGATTAACCGGTTGACCGATAACTTTAAAAAAATGAGGTTTCATGATGCCAAACTAATGGCATGACCATTTTCTTTCTTTATAGTTTTTTATTTGATCTCGGGTGGTGATCGATAATGACATACCTCAAGTGACATTATCGAAACCAGGTGGCCTTATCACTAGGTGCTATACAATGCCTTGACAATGTTCTCAAGGTGCTTAATCATTAAGGTAATATAGGGTAAGTTACACTTTTAAGCCATGTATAATAGCTCCAAGCTACCAATAGGTCGAATTTTTTATATGGGAAAACATAATTCAAAGTACAGGGTACTGAAGGGATGTGTGTGAAGTGCACTAGACAACTTCTGAAGAAAAGAGCATTTTGAAGTGAATGTTCTTAAATCTCATTGTATAAATATGTATGTAGGCAACACAAAAGAAAATAAGTGAACTGTTATATGTAGAAACTAGATCATGAGAAGAGGTCGTGGAATGGGCAGGTTGGGTACCGGGTCAACTCAGGTAGTTTGCAATAAGGGTGTCATTAGAAACTCCGTTACATGTCTCATAAGACACAAAATGTTTCTGTTTAAAGACGTGAAAGCTGGCGAAGTACCTCAATGATCATACATGTCAAAAGCTTTTTGTTACAGCTTTGTACCACGAAACATTTTTCCTGGCCATGAACTAAAATCCTTTAGAAAATTAGTATTATATTAACAATATGTAAACGGATAACTTACATTTTTTACCTTCTTTCTATCCCATGACACATAAAGCAATTATTATCTCTAGAACTAATATAGATTCCAAGACTATATTATATAAAGTATAAACAGTGCTGGTGGTTTTGAAATGTAATCCTTCTTAGTTTTTGCTTTCTTGTCACCTTTTAATTATATATAATCTTAATATGTAGCTAAAACATTAGAGTTACATGTACTCTGTCTTTCCTAAAAAAGAAAACGATTAAGAGAAAATACTTACTTCAGTGGGTCATGTTGACCCAAACCACTTTTTTTGTCTAAAGATTTAAAATTTCAGTGAAGAATATGTTTTTTTACGAACATAATACCGGCCAAGTGACTAACCATGGGTTAGTTCTTCAATAAAATCTCTGTTGTTGATACTAAATTTTCTTTTATCTGATTACGATTGATAGTATACCTTTATATGATCACAGTAACTAAACCGTTTTCCTACTTATTAAAACAGATTGATGCCTTACTCCTTCTCTTTTGAAAGCTGAGGTTCCGGTTGATTTCGAAGAGGTCTCTCTTCGAAAAGTGACGCGTCTTTAAGATACTAAAATGGTACTCTCAAAACACTATAGTGTGTCTATTAATCATGGTTACATCATAGGTGCACAATGAGTGAAGAATGTATGCGTCGTCTTTCGAAATTATTGTGATGAGCAAAATTTTGAGGTGTTAAGTAACTATTTTTACAAGAAATATAGATGCATAATGACTTTTCAATCAACTAGCAACTATTGATTTACAAAATTGATATAGATTTTTGGTATCTTTGTGTTCTCACATAAGTCTGGTGTTTTTATTTACAGTAGTTGGATGGACATATAGTTTCAAAGATAACTTTATAATTCGTCAATTAGTATTACGAAGCTAGGTCCGTCCATTCGAACGTGTTATGAAGCTAGTTAAATATATAGGGTAACTATTTTACTAATGGTAGCTATCCTTTTAATTTCAAGATACGTGGAAAAAAACTAATCTTGATCCTTTTTTGTCTATGGCAGGCTACATTGCTTTGATGTACTTTACTCAAAAAAAGTGTAAGTAGAGTGCTTTAAAAAATATAGTCTGGAATTTTGATGAGATAACCGTTCTTTTTATCAGATTATGTATATTAGCTATTTTACATCAAACATCTTGGTCAAAGTACACTATCATAATTTATATTGTATTTAATTTTTTCTCTAATGGAATGGAAATGTCAATTTATATAATAGACTTGCTGAAAAAATTGTGTATTATTGTGTTTTTAGCTAAAATTGTAAATTATAATGTGTTGCATGAGATCAAAGTGCTACAAATCATTGGAATAAGTGTTGCACTAATATGATAACACACTAGAAAGTGTTGCACTTGATACATTAAAGTGTTGTGTGGTTATTGGTTCCAAATGAAGAAGTGTTGCACATCAACGTGAAAAAGTGTTGTTATTGAATCTAAAAGTGTTTCACATATGTGTATAAATGTTGCACTTGAGTTTAAAAACTATTGCATTTTATTTTAAATGTGTTGCATATTGAAGTATCACATTTGCTAAACATGTGCAACACTTTCAAAAAATGTTGCATAATTCAATATAAGTGTTGCATATACCTAAGGCAACGTTACATAATGCAGCACTTGGAAAAGTGTCACATTATGCGTAATGCAACATTTTAAAGGCATAATACAACACTTTATCGGTGTTGCGTTAACTTTATTTTGTTATAGTGATTGTTTTAAGTATTCAGTTGTCTGGTTGTCAGGTGATGAATTAAGCATATGACTTTTAACTTGACATTGTTCAGTACACTGGTCAACCCTACCTTCATTAATGATTTTAGTTGCTCAATATGTTGTTGTCATATAGCAAAGATATTACATTCAGCAGTAAATTGTACCTCAACTATTAGCTCTTCGTCATATATGGGTCTGATATCTGCATCATCAGCATCTGTATCATTCCCTGACCTGCTGTTGTCATCTTGCACTTCTGATTCTGTCCCACTGCTTTCTGTGACAACCAGTTTAGCATCCAATGCTTTACCCATATCAGTCTTACTCTCTTGCGTCTGCATCTGTCTTTTATTCACCCTTCTATCATACTATCTTTGATGACGTGTTTTTTAGCAACAGAATTCTTAACATTACCCATGTGTTGAAGTAATGTGTCTCTGAACTGTTTAACTTCGATTATAGTGTATTCAACAAAATACTTGTCTGCCATTGACTATCATAATCCAAAGTAAACTGCGAAGCATTGAACTTCTGGAATTGTCTATTGATTACCTAAAAGACTGCCATGGATCCATCTTTTTAAAATTCGTCTTTGTCAAGTTGCTTTTGTAGTGGATCCACGTTGAGGAACATTGTACTTGTGAAAGTATCATCATCTTGACCAAAGAGTGACATGAATGCCCATTTGAATCCATGTTCGATGCGAGTGCCTTTTAAGTCTTCTTTAGAAAGAACTTGAAGGTGTGAATGAAGAGATCGAAAATATGCCATGCATCTTTCTTTTGCTTTTGACATCTTGTATTTGATTGCATGTACATCTTTTATTGCAGAATCCAAGCTGCTTTCTTTTACTGATTTGTTGGATGCAGTCTCTGAATTAGTGTCTTCTTTCTCATAACAAGTGTTTTGTATGACAAATAAATCAACTTTCAATGAATCAATATTCAATGCTTGGATTGGATTTGAATGATCTTCTTCTGTCTGCATCAACTTCTTTTGTTTCAACAAATGTGGAGTCCGTTGTTGATGAAGGATTATCTCAAGCATGTATTTCCCAATGGAATCCATGTTACAGATCATTGCATCTTTGAAGGATTGGGCATCAAATCTTGTATATTTCTGCATATGCTCTTTGAATTCTGAATTGAAAGCATTTTTAAATGTTGTTCAGAGTTTTGTCAAAATAGTCTTGCAATCAGTCTGAGAAATTATTTCTTTGGTAAGATGCTGTTCTAGTAAATCCAAGTCTTGAGCAAATGTTCTTTTGAAGATAGGCATGGTACCAAAATCTTGTAAAGTACCTATGAGAAACTTGAATTATGACTGAATTGCTTTAAGACTTTTCATGCATTGTTCTTTTGAAAGTTGTGTCTTCTCTTAAACATTAAAAGTTAAACACAAAGAAATTGTGTCATTGTGAAGAACACTTAATGTTTGAGATTGCAAATTGGTATTGGTATTTGACATTTTGATGTTGTGAATGGATATCGGATCTTAAGTAGGTAAATTGATTGTTGTTGTGGATTGAAATCAATTAATGTTTACGAGATTTTACAAGTCTTTGATTAAAACCAAGAAAAGAATTGTATCTTTCACGGGATTTTACAAAATCAAGAAGAAACCGTGAAACAATGATTAATTATTGTTGAAATCATTGTTGTTGTCGAAGTACTTGAGCTTTTATTAATGATTGATGAGCTTAAAACGATGAACGGTGCACAAACTTTCAACTTTAAATGAGTAACAGTTGATTAAAACTCAATTAAGGACTAACGGTGCAATTACGATTCACTTTGTAGGGCTAACTGGCTGAATTACAAGTGTTAAGGACTAACGGTGTAAAACAGATTGAACATTGAGGGTCAATAACCAAATAATGGATGAATGGGAATCTATCTTAAACTCCAGTGACCAAACATGTAAATTTCAAATTATGCCAAATAAATGCAACGATTCCCTCCATTTTTTTTCCTGTTTTTCTTTATTTAAAAATATAGAATTATGTTATGTTTTTAGTTTTGATGTTTTTAACTCGTACGATTATTGTCGGTCAAAACCAAATATACCACGATGATCGAAAATGAGTCACGATCACAATGATATAAGTTATAAGTCCCGTAGTTAACTGTCACACAAAACCAAAAACCCAAAAACTTGAAACTGGTATAGTTCACTTCTTTAAAAATTGTTAGTTCGCCTCTAATTAATTGTTAATTCGGTTCACACTATGCTTGTTAAATCGGTTTCTAAAGCAACGTTGATAAATCGGTTTCCAAATGGTGCTAATTTGGTTTCTTCACAATGTTGCTAATTCGGTTTTAAAGGGAATGCGAGTTCGGTCGTACTTGTAAATTACGAGTTCGGATGAACTTGTAAATTGCGAGTTCGGTTGAACTTGTAAATTTCAAGTTCGGTTGAACTTGTAACTGCAAGTTCGGTAGAACTTGTAAATTGCGAGTTCGGTTGAACTTGTAACTGCGAGTCCGGTCGTACTTGCTTTGCTAATTCCTGAGGATAAGGCTGCGAATGTCGTTGTACTATCGTCCTTAGTCTTTGTCTTTTAGCATAGCCCAACCCAAAATTGTCCTTATGAAGCTTAAAAATTGGATATTGGTTCCTCTTATTTGTGTCCTTTGCTCAAACACCGTGGACCAAAAATAACCCAAACCAAGAATATGAAGCTTTAAAATAGCACTTTGATAGAAATACGCCAACATTAGAATAAGCATGAAGAGTTACCAAAGAATCATTTTTTAGAACTTTAATAAGCTCACTAATAATCCTAAATAAGCCTAAAATAAGGAGAAATTTAGAGCTCCTAACAAAAATAAGCCAAAGTCAAAACAGTTACCAAAAAAGAAAAAGAAAAAAAACGAATACGTTTTTGTTTCCTTAAAACAAACAACCTTTTTGTCCATGTTTAATATTTCCGCATCATTCACTACCAAAGAAAAACTCGGCTGCTTTTTTATTTGAAAAAAAATACACCCTTGATAATGAGACAAAACAAAATAAGACAAAAACAAAATAAGCTAGACTAAAAAAAAGCCAAGAATAATCTATATAGCAACCACAAAATAAATCACTAAATCCACCCGTGGCGAGTGATACCAAATGTTATCCCAAATATTATCCAAATCACAACAATAAGAATAAGCAAAAACTAGAAAATAGATGAAGGAAAAATGAAAAAATAGAGAGAGAAAGTAGAGAGAGAAACAAGAGAGAAAAATTAGATTATAGAGAAGTTTGGTGAGTTACAAATGAAAGCAAATGCAACCAACACCCTCTTCATGTGTGGAGAGGGTTCTATTTATACCCATAGCCAACATGTAGGCGTATGGGCTTTTACTAATGGGCTGGGCTTGGCTTATCTTGGGCTTTGAGCCCGAAACATGGACAATATTAGATTAAATCCAGCCATATAACCAAACTAGCCTATTACTTTAACAAGACCTAATTACGACTAATAAGACGATAACATATTGTTCGACTTATATAAAATTAAGGCTAACAGAATGAGTATGTGGCCTTGACTGTAACTCAGCTGGAATATGGTGGAAATGCCATCGACTTGTCCTGCATGTTTAAGTTAGAGATAAATAACAGATATGGACAAATATGTCTTTGTCATTTCATCGAATATGGTTGCAATAACCATGGTTCCCCGTTAATCAGTATAAATACTGCCTATGATCAGGTAGAATTCAAAAGAATCACCTTGACAGGGTTCCACAGCTGCACTAGCCATTCTCGTTACCAGAGTGTCTCAAAGCAGACAACACAGTCAGAGTGAATCGATGAGTTACTAACTGTCATCACTGATTGAGCCGTTAATACTGTTCATTCTTCCCATGCCCCAAATTCCTTTTTGAGGCTGCCGATAATGGACATCGAGATTCGAAAAACTTGTTTGAAAAATCAGTCGACATGTTAATGAATACAAATTTTTAAACATATCAAAAGTTTTAAGTTTTTTCAAAAAGCATTCATCAATTCTCATTGATACACGCAGATTATATTTGCGTCTGTGTTGGACTCTTGTACAACTTGTGTTCTTGATGACGAACAACAAGTGTATATGGAATTTTGTCCTAATGAGATTAATTGATTGATCTCGTTGGCTCTAGACTCTATAAGTGCAGTTTTGTTATTTGGTGATCGGAATCTGGAGCAGACTACCACCTTTTCAATATCTACGATCACAGAATAAGAAAGTCGATAGAAGCGTGTTGTACTCCGTGAGAAATGAAAAAACTTCTTTTGAGACACTAGTACAAAAAGTGGATTTGGCTACACCAAAAAAGTGTGACGATATACATATAGTCACACATACATTTTTGAATGTGTGTGACAAAAGGTCGCGCGACCGTAGGGAGTTTATGGTCACATTTTTGAGTTAGTGTCCGTATACCTTAAAAGCCAGTGACCAAAAGTATTAATAAGTGTGGACAAGTAAACTTGTGACAAGCACACGTAAGCCTTTTTTTTATTGTATATTATATCACATACAACTAAGAATAAAGTGGCCAAAATTGTTAATAATGTGACCATATGTGTTTTAAAGTGAAGTAAAAGTGATTTTATTGACTATTTTCATAAGTGCCAATGGCCACATGAATTTTTTATGTTTGTGTTGCTTTATGTAATATATAAGTCACACAAAGCATGCTTGTTTTGGTAATTTAGTCCACATACAATTAACTAAAGTGTGGCCAAAATTGTTAATAAGTGTGACCATATGCTGTTTAAAGTGAAGTAATAAGTGTAGTTTGTATGACTACTGTTCATTCCATGGCCACATTAAAGTTTATGGTATTGTGTGGCCATTTGTAAAATAATAGTCACATAAAGCAGTTTGTTTGGGTAATTTAGTCACATACAATTAAAGCATAAATACCAAAAGTGTTAATAAGTGTGACCATTATGCGATTTAAAGTGAAGAAATTTGTATTTTGTAGTGACTATTAGTCATCCAATGGCCACATAAATGTATTTATGTGAGGCCTTGGTTGTAATATAAAGTCATACAAAGCATGTTTTTTAGGTATTTAGTCACATACAATTAAGCATAAAGTGGCCAAAAGTGTTAATAAGTGTGACCATATGCTGTTTAAAGTGAAGAAATGTATATTTTGTGTGACTATTGTTCATCCAATGGCCACATGAATTTTATGTTTGTGTGGCCTTTTGTAATATTTAGTCACACAAAGCATGTTTTTTTTTGTATTTAGTCACATACAATTAAGCATAAAGTGGCCAAAAGTGTTAATAAGTGTGACCATATGCTGTTTAAAGTGAAGAAATATGTATTTTGTGTGACTAATGTTCATCCAATTCAGTCTAATGGCCCGAAAAGGAATTTATGTTGTGTGGCCTTTTTTGTAATTATTTAGTCACACAAAGCATGTTTGTTTTAGGTATTTAGTCACATACAATTAAGCATAAAGTGGCCAAAAGTGTTAATAAGTGTGACCATATGCTGTTTAAAGTGAAGAAATGTGTATTTTGTGTGACTATTGATCATCCAATGGCCACATTAAGTTTATGTTTGTGTGGCCTTTTGTAATATTTAGTCACACAAAGCATGTTTGTTTTAGGTATTTAGTCACATACAATTAAGCATAAAGTGGCCAAAAGTGTTAATAAGTGTGACCATATGGTGTTTAAAGTGAAGTAAAAGTGTATTTTGTGTGACTGTTGTTCATCCAATGGCCACATGAATGTTATGTTTGTGTGGCCTTTTGTAATACTTAGTCACACAAAGCATGTTTGTTTTGGGTATTTAGTCACATACAATTAAGCATAAAGTGGCCAAAAGTGTTAATAAGTGTGACCATAATGCTGTTAAAAAGTAAAAGAAAAATGTGTATTTTGTGTGACTATTGTTCATCCAATGGCCACATGAATTTTATGTTTGTGTGGCCTTTTGTAATATTTAGTCACACAAAGCATGTTTGTTTTGGGTATTTAGTCACATACAATTAAACATAAAGTGGCCAAAAGTGTTAATAAGTGTGACCATATGCTGTTTAAAGTGAAGAAATGTGTATTTTGTGTGACTATTGTTCATCCAATGGCCACATGAATTTTATGTTTGTGTGGCCTTTTGTAATATTTAGTCACACAAAATATAAGAGCAAACATTACGAAAAGTGTAATAAGTGTGACCATATGCATCTTTTAGTCACATTTAAGAAATCAATATATATCAAAACAAATTCAAATACAATAAAACTGGAATGTATATAACTGAACCAAATATAAAATTGTAATGTCGTACATAATAAAATTCTCAATAATTTAAGGACTTCTGAAGACTCTTCTTCTTAGCTTGCCTTTGCATTGCATCACTAGAGACGTAAACGTTTTTGCGCTTCGTATGTAATTTAGGTGCAGTTTTGTTCTCAACATTCATTTGTATGGTACTTGGAGGTGTTGCCTGTAGGAAACAAAAGCCGCGTGTATCAAACACTGAATCAAATATGAAGAATTATATATATGTAGGTTGAAAAATACAGTATGGTAACCTTTTGATCGAAAACCACTTGATCCATTGGCCCATGCAAAAAAAAACCACCTACTGACTGCAAATCATTAACTGTCTGAAACCGTTATTTCTACATCCGGTTGCATTGCCTGCATCCCTAAAGAAGTATGAATTGACACTGTTGTAGCAATCCATGGAGTTTGTTTGTTTATGAAGCATTTGTTTTCCATCATCTTTATATGGTACCCAAAGCAGATAAAGTTGATTTGCTTAAGTACCACAGTTTGCACTTAATTGCCTACAAATGATTTGTTGCATTATCAGAAATTAATTAAACAAAAAATATATGAACATGTTGAAATACATACTTGTGGTAGTACTAGTAGTAGGAAGACACATTTTCATCTGATTTAGAAAAATCTTGACGTGAATAATCCTTTCGTATTATCTAGTCATTTTCTTAGATTCGATAGATTTAATCGTTTCATATATATATATATATATATATATATATATATAACACAGTAAATAAGACATGTATGTAGAATTCAAAAATCACAGGGGGATGTTTTATTACTTTCCCTTGTTTCCATTTCCTTGTCCAAAGTTGCAAGTCCATTAGACTTGTTGATAAAATATAATGCCTAAAAACATTAATAATATTTTTTCACATCTTTACGTTTTGATAATCACAAAATATAAAAACGTTCAACGTAAAATTAAACGTAAACAAGTATTTAGTAGTAAATATTCATTTCAAACTCATATCACTCCAAGGTATGAATAAACAAATGCTTGATGCATTTTATGATTAAATGAAACTTTTATTTAATGTTGTAAACTTTTTATAAATATCACAAAACATTTTTTATATTTAAAAGAAATGTTTTATTCAAAATAAACATTTTGAATTTCAAATTTTCAAACCTAAAACGGCTAGAAAAGGTCCAGTAAACACCTCCCCTGGATAGGACAAAAAAAAGGAGCGTCTGAAAGGGGCGGCCCCCTTAATTATAAGGGGGCCGACACCCTATTTAAGGGGGCCGGCCATAGACTACGCTCCTCCAGTCTGTCCTATAAATACTAGACTATTTCTCAACATTTTTCTCACCTTTTGCAATCATTCTTTCTGCTCAAAACAGCCCACTTATCCTCTCTAAAAACCTTTGATCATTTAATCATAAAGCTTTGTTTCCAAGTGATCCAAGCTATATTCCTCAAGTGCAAGAGAAGAATATGTCCATCATCATGTAAAATATTACACCTTAGTGGTGCAAGCCAATCTTGTTGCATTCATATCACATATTTGTAAATCAATTGTATATCTTGTAGTTGTATGTAGTAGCTAGATCTTGGTGATCTTTGTAAGTATAGTTAGATCGTTGTGATCTTACCAAGTAATGTTAGGTAGTTATGACATAAGTAGTGTGGTGAAGTGAAGTCGTGAAGTTGTAAAGAAGTCGTGAAGTTTTAAAGAAGTCGTGAAGTTGTGAAGAAGTTGTGAAGGGTTGTGAAGGGAGGGGTGGGGGGGGGGGGGGGGGGGTTTGGTTGGGGTGTGGGTTTTGTGTTGGGTGTGGGGGGTGGTGGTGGGGGTGTGTTAGTTTGGATGGTAGTATATTTAGGGGAGGTGTGATGTGAATATAATTATGTGGGTGGATTTTGAGTTGCGAGAAACAATCTAGCACTACACATACTGTGACCAGCTGAAGACATTGTCTTCGATCATGACTTCCGGGTTACTCCTATGTGTTCTCGATGGTAACAACGAGAAAGATAATAGCGAGGGGGGGGCGGGGGGGGGGTGCTGGCTCTATGGGGGGGTTAAACGAAGAGTTACAAGCGAGTGATTGGGAGATAGATTGGTTCTAGCTAAGATTAGAACTCGACATCTAGCTTAGTGTCGGAAATTGATATAAGCAACGTTGTGTACGGTTTTCTCCGCCATAAGGGAGTTTGTTGACATAGTGAAGAAAACTCTCGTGTTTGGTGCTCGGGGAGTAGAGTAGGGCGAAGAGGTGCTTCGTTACCGAACCACTATAAATTCTCGCGTTGTGGTTTGATTGTTCTTACTTTTATCTCTTGTCTTACTTTATATATATTTACATTGTTCATATTGTGCCAGCATTGAATTCACAAAAAGGTCAAATTTAAGTTTTACAAACATACATAAAACTTAAATTTAAAATGCGGTAAACTATTCAACCCCCCCCCCCTTCTAGTTTTCTACAATTGGTATCAGAGCCACGCTAAACAAGATCTTTAAAATAAATTGTATTTTAAAACTTGAATCGATCTATGGAATCGAAAAAATATTTAGAAGGGCAATCTATGCAAAGACCATCACTATTTGAAAGTGATGGATTTATTTATTGGAAAAATAGATTCGAAACTTATGTGAAGTCAAAAGATCTAGATCTTTGGCATGTTATTACCGATGGTGATTTTCCTCCCATTCAATTTAATCCTAAAACTAAAAATGATGAAAATGTAACTCTTGCACAAACAAAATGATGATCTTAAAAAGAAACTTCAAAAATCATGAAGCCAAAATGGTAATTTATAATGCATTCCAACGTAAAGAAATAGAAAGAATGTTGTTGTGTCAAAACCGCAAAGGAAAGTTAGGATACTTGTTAATCAATCATCAAGGTAGATAATCAATCAAAGCAAATTAAATAGATCTTCTTGTTTCACAATATGAAGAATTCATGATTCCTAGAAGAGAATCAATAGATAATGCTTTGCTAATTTAACACGATTAGTACTAGCTAAAGCACTTGATGAAGGTTTTTCTAGCAAGAATTGTGTTAGGAAGTTTCTTAGGGCATTGCATCCTAAATGGCGCGCAAAAGTCAATGCAATTGAAGAATCAAATAATCTAACAACTCTTTCACTTGACGAACTTATAGGATAATTTTTATAAGTCTATGAAGAAGTAATCAAGAAAGACTCCGAAACCGTCAAAAACAAAAGAGAACAAAGTAGATCTATTGCCTTGAAAGCTAGAAAGGAATCTAGTGATGAAGATAGTTCAACCTCCGATAGTGAAGATGAAGAATACGCCATGGCCATAAGAAACTTCAAGAAATTCTTCAAAAGACAAGGACGATTCGTAAAACAACCATATGAAGAAAGAAGATCATTCCAAAGAAATAAAGATGACAAAAATAAGACAAGTGAAAGAGTTATGTTTCAAGTGTGGAGATCCAACATCTCATCGTAGATGTCCGAAACAAATAAAATATCAAAACAAGGGCTTCGTGAGGATCTTGGAGTGATAGCGACGATGATGAAGTGGAGAAACAAAGGACGAAAAAAAAAAAGTGTCCTTATGGCTAAAAGATTCCAATAAGGATACTTTCCGAAACCGAAATATTTTAGTGAAATCAATCATCACTAGACGAAACATGACATAGATAATGAATATCGTAGACCTATGCAAACTAGGAATTAAAAGTCCTAGGTAAAAATAAAACTCTAAAACAAGCTAAAATAAAATTAGAAAATGAAGTACTAGAATTAAAAGATAAACTATCTAGGCTAGAAAAAGGTAAGGAAGTAATTGAAGAATGCAAATTATGTCATGAACTTAAGTTTGAAAATGAGGAACTTAGAAAAGAAATATCTAGGCTAAATCAATTTAATGATAGTAGTCATTCACTTAAGAAAATAATAAGTTCTCAAAAACCTTCCGGAGATAAAACCGGTTTGGGATTTAATTTTACCAAAGGATCACCTAGCGAAACCAAACAAGTAAAATTTGTAAGAGCTCAAGAAGTCGAGTCAAAAGAAAAATTGATGGAATCAAACCCAAACTCAAAACCAAAATTTATACTTATAAACAACACCAAAATCCCTATTGCAAGTGATGATGAGGTAAAACATTTTTACAAACCTTCTTTAAAACCCGGAGTCGGATTTACTAAACCCACAATAAGGTCTAAAACACCTCCTCCGAGAAGAAAAGAAAATCCTCATCCTCGTTCCAAAACATCTCAACCTAGGAGAGACAATGGTAGACCAAATTACCCTAACACTAATCACACAATGTGGAATCGTCCACACCAACCAAATTTCACTCAATGTGCAAGTTGCTCACCATGTATGTGCCAAAACCAAATGCAAAATAGATGTGTAAACAATAACTTTGGATACATGAAACGTTGGGGACCAAATGGCTAAGTCATCACAATCTTTGAAGTGGTATGTTATCTACTAACATTCTTTGTCTACGGACTAAAGAATTCATGATAAGGTTCCCATGAACTCTTATCATTTACATTATGAAGACATTAACGAAGGCTATTCGAAAGTCTAAGGTACGTCTCACTCTTCA
This sequence comes from Tanacetum coccineum, assembly GCA_026074375.1. NCBI lineage: Eukaryota > Viridiplantae > Streptophyta > Magnoliopsida > Asterales > Asteraceae > Tanacetum > Tanacetum coccineum. The sequence continues at coordinate 21,010 of BQNB010001243.1, forward strand.
TATTCGTAGAATATAGATTACAAGTAAATGTCTATGTGTTTCTATCATAATGTAGTATAATTAGTTCTTAAAAATAATAGTGTAGTCTCTAGAAATACCATTTGTTGGTTTTCTAGCTTTGAAGAGATTAGTTCTTTATGAACTACTCTTTCGTTTAGATTATAATCATATGTCTACAAAATCAAAATCTTCTATGACCACATAGCAAACTCACGTAGATGAAGAAGAGCAAGCTAGTGGTTAACAATTAACATAGAAGTAGGATTAGTCGCGCGAAGATCATAGACACACTATGGATGAAACAAACTCCCTTCTACTTCAACGATCGTCTCGAATCCATGTCAACCATCGTCTACGACATCTGCCTCACGTCTACGATCTACTTCGTCTATCGATATCATCTCTAGTACTCATTCAATATTTATCGTCTTGGATTTTTTCCAAATCGTGACATTTAATTATTTCATCCGAGATAATTATCTCACTCAATTAACTATAAGTTAATTGAAAAAGTCACTTAATCCTCGTTAATCCTTCCTTCGACTTAACTACTTGATTATCTCATCCAAAGTAATTAATTTTTTTAACGAAGAGTTAATTAAAAATGTTAAGTATTCCTTCTCGATTATATTAAATAATATTACTAGTATATTCCAACGTATTTTGACACTTATCATTCTCACAAAAAAGGCCAAAATCAAAGAAATTTTTTTTAGAGGGCGACCCCCTTAAAATTAAGGGGATCGGCCGTGTAAGTTGGGCGGTGTTAGGTCTGAAAATCAGGATCAATAAGCAATAAAGTGTTTAGTCTAGAGAGAGAAAGTAGAGAGAGAAAGAGGGAGGAGGAGGGAAAATCCCTCTCTAACCATAACCTTCAAAAATCATACCTCAAATCACCAAATTAACCAAAATTCGCAAGGGGTAATCACTAACAAATCAATCAACAACATCTATTGTAAGTTTTTCATCATTCATTTCATTTGATTTCATCCAATTTTTGGCACCTCTAACAAAATTGATGTTCTTCATTCATTTTCATATTTTTTAATTTTATTTTAGGATTTCCATAACTATAATGATACCCGTAGTCATAGGAACACTACATATGACATGTACATGTGTCTCATGACGTGAATTTTGTAAGAAAAATTGGTCAAGTTGCTGATATTGGATCAGTTCATATAAAGTTCGATGGGTATTGTGATACTTTTTGGAGTTCATATCTGATAATGGCTCAAATGGGAAAGTACGTTGCTATTATATGCCATTAACCCATTTCTAAATGTATACTTTTCAAATCAATAGAAAATGTATTATAAAAATAAAGGGGTGTTTGGATCGTTTCTTAAGATCAATTACTAGAGTCGAAATGACCACCACCATAATTTTGTCACTTGTATAAACACCTAACTAGTTTGTATAAGTCATCAAGATATATAATTCATATATATGTTGATATATTTTGTGATTGGTATAAAATAAAAGGGCGTTTGGCATAACCTTTTAAGAACATGATTTTTGAATAAAAATAAACACTACTTAACTTTTGTCAAGTTAAAAATAATAAACCTATACTCATCACCATGATATATACTTGACATATAGTTTTTAACTAATTCCATGATTAATACGGGAGTGTTTGGTTCATGATCTTGGTGTTGAAATATATAACAAATATATATTCTTCGACATCGTAGATTAAGTCAAAAATAAATTTAGGAACATATGGATCACTTCTTAAGTTTTTTTTTGGTCGAAGTAATCCTTGTCCCACATTTGTCATTATACTAAAATTCATTTAGTATAATTTTTTTTTCTTTTAACACCCTATGTTGTTGATAACTTGTTTAGGTGATAAAAAGCCAAGATCCACTTCCACCGATATATCCCTCACCAAATTCTACATCCCAAAAGTATCCAAAATACCCGGCATTTCCCCCACAATTGACAAATTCTACAAATCCATTGAAAATCGCAACATTCACGAAGGTCGTGTTGTTGATCAAGCCTACTACAAATCCAACAACATCGAGCGTCTCTTCACAAACATTCGCTTCGATTGTCTCTTTAAAATCAACGAACCGATTGTTCCAAGATTCATTCTTGATTTCTATAGTCAAGTCACGGTTCAAACCGATGAATATGGCTATCTTGTCATCTCCTTTATGATTCAACATGAATTCATAACTCTCACTCTTGCTCAATTCGGTCAAATCCTCAAAATTCCTTACAACGGTCAAGCCGTGTTCACCAACGAGTGGGACCTTGGATCTCTTGAGTATTCTCAAGAAACCGAGGGACCATATTCCACCGACCTTCCAACTCCCGACGATATTCGTCGACTTCTTGAATTGGAACGTGTCATGGTAGACCGTACCATTAAAAGTCAAACCGTCACCCTCACTCCAAATCAAATCCTCACTAAGGAACTAAGCCCCGACATGAAGCAATGGGAAGAACTCATTCGAGAGAATGTGTTTGGACTAGGAGGACATCGGGACCATCTCCCCGCTTGTCTTGCTCACATGTTGTATTGTGTTGTTGCCGAGGAACAATACAATCTTGCTTACTTCTTTGTCAAACGAATCGAATGTGCTAGAGCAAATCCAACCGCCAATCTTCCATACGGTATGTTCTTGACTCGTCTTTATCGTCACATCATGGAAGTATATCCTCATCTCGACAATGGCATTTATGACATTGTTGATCGAGTCATGCGTCCTCTTGCTCTTAAACAAACTCGGAGACCTCGAAGTGATCGTGGCAAGGCACGCCATTCCGTCTCATCCTCATCTTCTCATCATCACGGCACGTCATCTCATCAACATGATGATGATGATGATGATGATGTCGAAACTTCTCGTGCAAGTACTCCATCTCCTACCACCTATCTTAACTCTCTTAATCCACTCAACTACCAAAACTACGAAATGCCTTCCGCTTCCGAACAAACCGATGAAACTCTCTTTGAACGACAAACCACCTTGCTCAACCAAACGCAAGAAATGCATAAGGAGATGCGCGGAGGTTTCAAGTCATTTGGAAAGGCACTAAAAGGAGTGTTTAGCAAGAAGAAGAAATGAAGACATAGGAGTGGAGTGAACTAGATGGCTAAATGTAGTTTAAGACAATTTTTAACTTGATTATGTGTATGTTATTAACAACTTGTGTGGTGATCATCCGATATATTCGGAAAGACTTATATGTTGGTTATCTTTTAGGTACTTATTTGCTATGATGCCTTAAACCTTTGGTTGTTTTATTAAATCAACTAGTTATGCCATTTTGGTTTCATGATTTAATGTGTTTATTATATGTTATAAGATTAAATATGCTTATAAAACTCTATAGGGCTTGCTGCAAATAAACCACCAAAACAAAAATACCCTCACAAAAATCCTGAGAAAAATAGTTTTTCTGTGAAAAATGGGACTAACAGTGGGCGGCCCCCTTAATTCACAATGGCCGGCCCCCTTAATTTTAAGGGGACCGCCCTTAGCCGACTAATGCACCTTCCAAACACCATCAACCAAAGACACTTCTTCATCTTTAATTGATTACATACCCAAATCACCAACATCATCAACATCACCCTCACCAAATGGTTACTTGAACCCATCAACATCTCCTCCTCCAAGAGTTTCTCCACCACCTCCAACTCAAGATAATGCATCAATGGACATCACTCTCACTCTTTCCCCAAATACCCCACTTGATGTCCAATTTGATACTCCATCACCTTCACCACCTATCATTGCACATCCCATCCCTTGGAATTTCCTTGAAGCACATGGTAACTCATGCCTTTGTTGTATCCACACCGAAAACCCTCCATTTTCGGAGTTTTTAAGTAATGAACTTCACTATATGTTTTCATATATTGAACACTTGCTCTCACAACCACCAATCATCATCACACCACCTCCACCATCATCCCCAAACTAAAGATGCTCTATATTTAGTCTCTCAAATAATTAATCCTCTACCATTTTGCATGCAAGTCCTATGGAGCTTTACTAGTTATAGGACTTTTGTAGTTTAATTTCATGTATGTTAGCATGTTATTTTCCTTATGTATGCATGAGTGTGTTCACAAATCTTTATTTTGATGAAATGATCTTTGTTGGTTTTATGTCCCTATTTTTCTTACTTGCTACATGTTAGATCATATTTGTATTGTTCTTAACCATTTTGTAGCCAAGAAAACGAGCTCGATTCCTTGCGTGCCCTCGAACGTGGGGGAGCAACATCAAGGGGGCGCATTTTATTATTACGTCGATTTCTCTTGCAACCTCGACGATGCCTTTTTGATTCTATCAAAAAGACGGGAGAATGAATATAAACTCACTATATACTTGTTTAAAAAATAATTTTTATTTATGAGTTTTAAATTTTGTCATCATCTAAAACTATATGGGGGAGGGAGATTGTTGATAAAATATAATGCCTAAAAACTTTAATAATATTTTTTCACATCTTTACGTTTTGATAAATCATAAATATAAAAACGTTTCAACCGTAAAAATTAACGGTGTAACATGTATTTAGTAGTAAATACTTATTTCAACAATTACAGCACTTAAAAGGTCATACTAAATAATGCTTATCATGGATTTTATGATCAAGGGATAATTTTATTCAACCTCAAACTTTTATAAAGTATTTTAAACTTTTTATAAACATCACAAAAACATTTCTTTACATTTAAAAGAAATGTTTTATTCAAAATAAACATTTTGAATTTCAAATTTTCGGACCTAAAATGGCTAGAAATGGTCCAGTAAACACCTCCATTGAATAGGACAAAAAGAGAGCGTCTGAATAAGGAGCGGCCCCCTTAATTACATAGGCGGCCCCCTTAATTTTAAGGGGGCCGACACCCTATTTAAGGGGGCCTACCATAGACTCCGCTCCTCCTTCTTGTCCTATAAATACTGGACTATTCCTCAACATTTTTCTCACCTTTTGCACTTATTCTTTCTGCTCAAAATAGCCCACATATCCTCTCTAAAATCCTTTGATCATTTAATCATTTAGCTTTGTTTCTAAGTGATCCAAGCTTAATTTCTCTAGTGTAAGAGAAGAATACTTTCATCATCAAGTAAATAAGTATTCACCTTAGATGGAATAGCATACTTGTTTGTATTTATATAAAAATATTTGTTAATACTTCATTTATATATCTTGTAGTTGTGTGTAGTAGCTAGATCTTGGTGATCTTTACTAGTAGTGTTAGACAGTTTTGATATAAGTAGTGTGGTTAAGTGAAGTTGTGAAGTTGTGAAGTCGTGAAGAAGTTGTGAAGTCGTGAAGAAGTTGTGAAGTTGTGAAGAAGTTGTGAAGTCGCGAACTAGTTGTAAAGTTGTGTTGTGATAGATTGGTTCTAGCTAAGATTATAACTGATCAGGCTTATGTGTCGGGGAAATTGATATAAGCAACGTTGTGTACGGTTTTCTCCGCCATAAAGGAGTTTGTTGACATAGTGAAGAAAACTCTTCGAGTTTGGTGCTCGGGAGTGGAGTAGCCCGAAGAGAGCTTCGTACCGAACCACCTATAAAATCCTTGTGTGTGGTTTGATCTTTCTAACTCTTATCTTTATTTGCTTTTACATATTTGTATTGTTCATATTGTGCAAGTGTTGAATTCACAAAAAGTCAAATCTAAATTTTTATAAACAAATTAAACATTAAATTAAAAAGCGGTAAACTATTCAACCCCCCCTTCTAGTTTTCCACAAAACTGACATGATGATTTACAGTAGTTCAGTCACGAAGCTCCTCTTCGCCCTACTCCACTCCTCGAGTATCCAACTCGAGAGTTACTTCACCTAATCACTAGCTCATTTCGGCGAGTAAATATTATACCAATGCCTTACATTATTTCAGACTCTAAACTTGATGTCGAAGTCCTTTTAGGGTTACAACCCTAACCATTACTTATGTTTTATGGCCCAACATAACAAACCTTATGTTTTATGGCCTAAACACATAAACCGCGTCACTTACATTATTTTCCGACACTAAGCTAGATATCGAGTCCTAATCTTAGCTAGAACCAATCTACCACTACACTAATGTATTTTAAGGCCCAAAATACTAAACATCCCATAATAAACCCATCCAAATATATACATTATTTGGATCTAAACACTCCTAAAGATTGGAAGACATGGACTCGATCTATATGTAACAAATGTTACAAATTGACTAACTAGACTACATAACTTCGGATCTTAAAGATGACCTAAGTTCTTCTCTTGCACTTGAGGGAAGAAAGAAAGAGTAAAAGATTGGATCACATTTAAACAAGATTAAACAAGTTAAATGATCAAGAATTTTTAGATGAGATTTAGTGAGATTAGTGAGAGAAGAACTGAGAGAAATTTATGCAAAAATGGATTGTAAAAAATAGTTAGAGGTGACCCACTATTTATAGGAGCTGAAAAATAGCCTGTCAGGAAATGGCGGTCCCAGATATATTAGGGGGCCGCCGGATAATTAAGGGGGCCGCCGGCCTATTTAAGGGACCGCCCCGACAGGCGCCTCATATTATTGTCTTTTTGTGGTGACATACTTGTCTGGTGAAGAGTAGTACAATGTTTTGGGAGGAAAATGGCTTAGATTTGAATTTTGATAAAAACTAAGATTACTACATAAACATTTCCTTTATAATTCAAAAATAATTTTTCTAATTAATTTTTGAGAAATTGTTTTTTTACATTTATAAAAATGTATTGTTTAAGACAAAAACTTATTTCTTTGATCATCTTACAAGTTTAATGTTGTTTGTACGTACCTTATGTGATTTACGCAGGGTGAAAACAAATGTCAGTGTTGATGTAGACTTGAGACGTCGAGTAGAGAGATAGTGGATTGAGAACGTATGCATTGATAATTTTGATTACGAGAAACTTTGCGCACTTTACGTTACGTATTACAAGTAAATGTTTTGTCCAAAGTTTAAAAGTTACTCGTTTACACTCCCTTCTCCCCCTTTTGTCAAAGCAAAAAGGTATAATGTGGATTATGGTTGGAGCATATATGTAGGATGTATGAGAAGAGGGTACGTGCTCCGAGTATATAGGTTTGAATTATGAGAAGATATGAGAAATAAAGGTGAAGGTGATTGTGTGTTCCTTAGATAGTTTAGAAAAGGTCATGAGAGATGAGAAGTAGGCAAGAGAAGCAGATAGGTACTTTAAGTGTATAGGATGAAGGAATGAGGAAATTGTAGATGTTCCAAGTATATTGGTTGGCGGAATGAGAAGACAACATAAGAAATAAGGTTGAGGTGGTTTTGTGTTTCTTGGATAATTTAGATGAGGTTATGAGAAATGAGAAGAAGGCTTAAAAAGAAGGTATGTACTTCAAGTATATAAGTTAAAGGTATGAGAAAAAGACCTTAAGGTTGAGGGTGAATTTGAAGTGGAGGAGGTAAAGTATTTGGAGTACGAATGAACCCATCATCATATTTGACAATCCCCAATCCTATCTTCCTATAAAGGTGAGCTTGCATCATCCTAGTGAAGTCTTCTATCATCACGGTTTAACCAACTCCATACTATTTACCGACATATCTCCTAGCTCCCCCTTGCTCATTGCATCCCCATGATAATTACATTTCTTGTATATTCACTTTAACGGATCCATGGATCAAATAAATTACCATTGATAGTTAAGAAGTTTGATGCAATTTAAATAAGTAGGACGCTTGCAAGTGCTCCCCATCGGTGTATGCTCCCCCTTGTTTGGGGCACTAAGGAATCAAGATATTGTTGTGCTACAAAACAAAGTTAGTAGACAAGTGCACATATACATATAGCAAAACATTAGCGGGGAACTAGACATGCACTTCTAGGTTTTATTATTCTAAAGTATGACACTTTGGAAGAGAAGTAGAAACTAGACACCAGTAATCATTATTTTAAAAATAACTTAAATGATGAAATAAAAAGAATCGAGACGTATGCTTACGGAGAAAGATTAGACCGACTTTTAATAAACGAGAATGGGATTCGTTTATTGATTGACGCAAAAAAAATATTATGAGAATGACCTTTTAAAAGTAGACGAATGACACTTAATATCTTGGAAAAATAAGTCAAATATATATATATATATATATATACTTTCAAAGAATAAAAAGAAAAATAAGACGAGGATGGAAACGATGTGCTCTTGGATGTGAATAAAAATGATTCCATAGAGCCGAAAAGTGGGAAATGATGAGTGATACTAAAGAAGGAACGTGTTGACGAGATGTTGATAGAAAAGATTGATATATCATTTGCACTAACAATTGATGTGCATATGATCCTATCGAGACAAAAATGGATGATTGGGAATTCCAAGGTTTGTTTGGTGTTTTGTTGGTTGACAATGTTAAGGAACAAAGGTGGGATGTGGGATGTGAAATGAGGTAGTTCTTTCACGGTGGAAGAATGATAAGAGACTTAACAATTCAATAACACTTGAAGATTGAATATCTTATTTATGTTCTTCACTTTCTAGAAAGTGGCAAGTTTAGCGAAGGAGTGACATTTGCATTTCGTAAATTATTTTGGATGAAATAATTAAGTTAGGAGAGATATAGGAGGAGTTTTAATAGTAACAAGACTATTAAAAGAGAAGAAATGTTTAGACGTGAGAGGAAACGTTAGAGGAGACAAGACTTATTATAAGTGAAAAAGAACATTTAAAAGTGAGAAGAAACGTCGAAAGTAAAAGGACTATTAGAAGTGAGACGACTATCCGAAGTGAGAAGATTATTGAGAAAGAGAGGAACCGTTTAGAAGTGAAAAGACCATTCGAGGTGAGAAAAGAGGTTTACGAGAAGTGAGAACCAAGATGTGAGGAGATTTGTGAGTATGACGATTGTAAGGATTGTATTTGAGAATGAGACGCATTTCATTATGAAATTCACTTGACTATTAACAACATAAGTGTTAGTATAGATTCACCCTATGAACAAGATCCGGAGGTCGGATTAAGTGAAATAGAAATCGAGCCATTTTATTAAGAGACCACCTCAACAAATCTACAGACTGATGCAATATGACACCACTCACAATACACACCAAATCCCATTAAATTATCTATCCCTATAAATTCACGTCGTCCTCTGTACCTGTCATGACAACCACAACATCTACATCTCATCAACCTCATACACACTCCTCACTATATAAGATCTGTCCACATCGTCTCATCACATCATCATCACACTCCACACCTATCATCACATATTAAAAAAAAATAAACAAAATAAAAAATAACCCTCACAAAACCCACCTCATCATAACATTATTTAAGCTACTCACTATTCACATATAAAAACCTATACTATTCCCAATCCTCCACCTATGCTCCTCTATTATATCGTCAATGTGATCCATCCCTCACTACAAGAATACCCTCCTCGCCCCCAACTTCAAATTCACCCCATCAAACCACTCCACAACCCTATTACACCCCATTGACATGCACATGTATAACAACCCAACCCACAAAATACAATCTATCCCACCTCAACAACATATCTTTAGTCTCAAATACCCACATCGCTCCCACCTTATATTCAGTCCAAACCTTCCTCTTCATCAATCTGTTCAACCACTCCAAATACATCTCTCTTCCTATCCATCCACACACACTACATACTATGAATCAACTACATGTACCCCTCTCACTCCCATCCACCAAACTCCTCCACCAATAAACCAGAAACCTAATAACCTCATGCCATCTAAAAGTAAGAACCAATATAACACTCCACTCCACTCTGTTCATACGATCCTCTCATAATCGATGTGTCCTAGACTCATTCAACATATCCACATAAATATCAAACCAAATCACACTTTCCTCCTAACAATAAACACCCTCAGATCGTCTCCCAATCTGTCGCCATACCACTCCTAAGCCATATCCACTGTTGAACATCATTCCACCAAACTCTCCTCAAATCAAGAACCCATGCGCTCTATCTTCCAACAAAACCACCGACCCCGCAGCAAAGAACACACGCTATTTCCCAAACTATCACTCACGTGATACACCGCTCTGTACCTCTTCACCAAATCGAACGAATACCCACTGTGCCCACCAAAACCATCCCTACACATACCTGAGACAACTGAGACCGACACCTACGTCTCCCCTCCCAATTCTCTCATTGTCACCTCCCCCCTGTGTAATGTGTGTCCCCTAAAAGTGTAACCTGTGTGTTGTGTATGTTTCTCTTCTCACTTTCATATTTTTTCAAGTTGTGTCAATCTCATCATGTCACACTCACCCCTCTCCATCAACCAGCCACTAACATCTATCCTACTCTGATAGACAACCAAACTTCTCTCGTAATGTCACATCAACACCCTGTCCTACAATCATCCCAATACAAACACATCTCCCTCACCTATCCCGTTGTTCCATCACGCGCCTACCCACCCCCGTCTCCACCAGTCACCGTATAGAATCCACACCATAACACCCCTCCACTAGTAGATTCTCATCACTACTCTTCCCACTGCACACTCCAACTCATTAATACTTGAAATACTTTGATTTATGGGACTCGTGCATGATTAAGTCTCTCAGATTACCAAAGAGTGGTAACCAGCTTCGGTTTTTGATACAACGAGTTCCATCAGGATGTATTTTAAATGCTTTATCCATTCCTCATAGGTTCTCGGCCTTGATATTTTCTTCCTTGATTGCCTCAGTTTGAGCTTCGATAAATTATGATGGTAATTTTGGATGAATGGTCATGACTAATGATCTAACTCGGAGTGGTTTGATTCGTTCCTTTCAACTAAAGGCATCTGCTACAACATTTGCCTTTCTAGGGTGATAACGAATCTCATAATCATAATCTGCAAGCAATTCTAGCCAACGGCGTTGTCTCATGTTCAACTCTTTCTGATCAAGGATATGCTGAATACTTTGATGATCAGTGAACACAGTATATTTTGTGCCATACAGATAGTGTCTCCAAATTTTAAGAGCGAACACTACTGCTGCTAATTTGAGATCATGAGTGGTATAGTTTTCTTCGTTAGTCTTAAGTTGTTGGGATGCATATTCAATAACCTTCTCTCTTTGCATTAACACCGCTCCCAAACCTTGATGGGATATGATATGTGAGAAATCACATATCCTTTCTATATTAAAAATGTCCCTAAAAAGATAAAATTGTGCATAAAATGCTTGTATATTGCTTGTTTTGTCTTTGTGATTATGTAGGTACGGATAGTGCAAATTTCACAAGAAAATGGCTAAAACCAGATAAACACGGACTCGAGAACAGAAAAGAGTTCACAAGATCCGAGGATTTGATTGCTAAAGTTTCTAGCAAAAAGGTCAACAAAGGTCAACCACAAGAAGACAAATTCCCCAAAATACCCTTAATGTTAAATCAAATTCATAAAAGTCCCTAAAAACCCTTACACCGTTATCTCTTTTATATTAAAGAGATAACGGTCGTTATTCCTTATATTAACCTAAAAACAAACACGGCCCAATATCATTTTAAATAAATCTAGCCCAGGTCAACGACCTAAAAGCCCGAGTCAAACCCCCTATCTAACAGTTAAAGATGGCGCGTAAATGATTTTTACTATTCATCATCGTCTTCGCGTTTAACCTAAGTCAAAACAAGGGGTTAATTCAAATTAACAGCATGGTTTAATGATTCAAGCACCAAGGGTTAAGCTGGCAAAGAAAACATCACACCAAAGCCTGTCATTGGTCTAAGTAAACAAGGAATGACACGGTGATATTAAAAGAAACACATATGGAAGTGGGTTTTTACACTGAAATCAAGCTAAAAGAAGCACAAAAGGCTCTAACACATGGATAGCCACGCTGGCAATCCATGTGCTCACTTAATGATCCAACGGTGAAGATTAAAGAACTAACGATTAGAAGCAAACAAGGGTTAGGATTAATTGGAGTGTCTAACAGACTTGGGGACTTAGAAACTTATTCTCAAGCCTATAAATAAAGGGGCACCCTCACTCACAAAGGGGTATGTAGGTGTAGAAATAGAAAGTAGCTTATTACTTTAGCTTATGTAATTTTCTCTTAAACTGTTTTTAGCTTATAACTCACTTAATGTAATTTTCATTTTACTCTTGTAATCAAGCTCTTGTACTTTTTAAATTTCATAAATAAATAAAAATTCAAAAATATCATGTTCATTTTCTTAATCATGATCTCTTATTTTACATAAGCTCTTATAAGCTCATCTCAAGCTCTCTAAGTCTCTAAGCTTAGATTGAGCTCAAATTCAATCATTAATCTACTTTTATATTTAAAATCAGTTAATACCTATGCATAAAATGGATTTGGTTGCTTTGGATGATGAACTAGCAATGGAAGAGTTCATAGAACTTTACATCCTTGTGATAAGCAAGAGTTGTAGAGTAGCTCATTTGAGCTTAATCTCAGCCTTGTTTAGAGCAAAGGCTCCTGTAAGTTTCTTCTTTACATTTTAGCTTAATTTTGTTCTATTAGCTTAGTCTTGCATATCTAGCTTAAGTTGCTTATTTACTACTTATTAGCTTTATTTTTAGCTTATTAGTCTTTTAATTGCTTAATTTAGTCATTTATGTGCCTACTTTACCATTTCATTATCATTTGTCCTTATATCAATCAAAACTGTCAATTATCCAATAAGCTCATGCTTATTGGATAATTGCTTATTCTTCAAATCAAATTGTTAAATAGTTCTTAAAATCTCATTTCCTTAATCTGCTTTAAGTTTTTGCAAATTTTCCAAGTCTGATTTAAGCTAAAACTCATTTTTCAGAATTAAAGGGGTGTTTGGTTTTTAATTTTAGCCAAAAGCTAAAACTAAATTGGTATTCTATTGGCAAATATTCCAATTTGATTTGGCTTTAGTTAGTTTAGAAATAAGTAGTTCAGCTGTTTACAGTGATTTTTAGAGTATTATTGTCATTTTGAGCTTATATGCTCATTTTCTTAACTTAAACTGTTTTAAGTGCTTATTTTGATAGCTTGTCTTAAAAACTAGTTAATAGGTATCAATTCAGTCTTAAATTAGTTGATTATGCATTTCAAGTAAGTGACTATAGGTATTGAGTGTTAGTTTACATTTTTCAGTGTAAAAAAATAGTTCTATTAAGTTGTTACTTTGACAGCTTATTTTCTAGGCTTATTTTTTATTCAAACTATTTTTTGAGTCTCATTATATGTTCAGTAGGGTCAAATCTAAATCTGTTTGAAGATCTTATTATCATAACGTTCCATTTGTTTATTTTAAAATAAGCTCAAAAGTAGTCTTCAGTTTTAGTCCTTTAAAGCAAAAGTCAATTTTCAGTTTAAGATAGTTTTTTTATTTGTTTTTTCTAGCTTATCCTGAGTTACAAAATAATTTTTAAAAGTTGTTTTATGTTCTTTGGTGGTTAATAAAAAGCTATGTTCAGTTGAAATAGTCATAAGGATCCAATAAGACAGCTTATTTTGAGCTTAATAAGTAGGTCTTAGAAAAGTGCCTAAGTCTTTTAACCTTATTGACTGTCATTGCAGTTGAGTTTTTCAGCTTTTCTTTTAAGCTTATTTGTGGTTTTTAAGAGCTTATTAGGTCAAGCAAGTTTTATAAGCTCATTTTTGAGTTTTTCCAAAAGCTTATTGAGGTTTAGAGGGCTTATTCAGTTTTAAGCATTAACCAACAGTATTATCCTTAAGATAGTACTGTTTTGCCTATTTAATGGTTTTTCCTGCTTCTTGGTTGCTTAGTTTTGTTCATCTAGTTGCTTGTTAGGTTTGTCTTAGGTCTTAGAATTGCTTATTAAGTTTAGGTGTTAGCTTATTTTGCCTTAAAGTCCAAATTCTTTCTTTAAATTTCCTTTAAGTCTTTTAAAAGCATTATACTTTTTGTGCTTATTTTTCTGCTTATCTGAAAGTTATAAAAAATTTGCTTCTTTAAAATTTCTTATTTTTGCAAGTTTTATAAGTAAAAAAAAACAGACATGGGATTCGAACCCATGTCCATTTAGTTCTGGCAAGCATTCTAGGGGCAAGTGGTAAACCATTGTGCTACATTAGCTCATCCAAACATATTCTCCCTCATTAATTCTTTATACACATTTTAATTTTCTTTTTTTAAATTAAGCCGTAGCTTCTTATTAGCTTATTAGGGCTTTTCGTCTCAGCTTATTCTTAGCTCTTATTTTTATTAAATCCAGCATAACTTTTTACACTTTTAGTTTTTTTTCAGATTTTTAGGATTAGTTTTTATATTTTTAAACATTTTATTTAGTTTAAATCTTTAAAATATCATAAAAAATACAAAAAAAATAAAAAAATAAAATTCTTTTTTCTAAAATTTTCTTTTATTCTTCTCTAGCCTTTGGTTCAAAATTTTCTTTCATAGGGTTAATATTTTGTAATTTTACTTTTCATAGAACGGGATTTCATTCCCGTTCTCGTTTTCCCTCATTTTTAGCTTAAATCACTATCGTTTTAGGGTTTCCTTAGCTTTTCACTTTTAAATAGTCATTTAGAATTAGAAAAGGTAAGAAAAATATTTTAGGTTTAATTTTTGATAATTTAGGATTTTAATTGTCGCGTTTGTTTAATTCTCGTATTAGTTTAATTGTTTAGATGCTTAAATGTTTTTAATAGTTAGTTTTTATTGCTTTTAATTGTAGAAATAGATAATCAATCAAAAATCTTTGAAAACCAATTCAAATCATTGTCCGAATTAAAGCAAGGATTCAATTTCACAATTCGTTGGGACTTAACGACCCGGTAATCACTTACCGGTAAATATACGTATTATTATATATATTTGTGAGAATTTCATATCTATTATATTATTTTACGTGTATAAAATTACTACATCAAATTTTTGGCGCCGCTGCCGGGGATTTCTGATTAAGATTCCTTCGTTTTAATTTGTCGATCGTGATTTGGAGAACCTTTCGTCTTCGAAAGTTACGCTTTCAAGAAAATCAAAAATACAAAAAAACAAATTAAAAATATAAAAAGAAAAAAATAATTTTTTTTTCTTTTTAGTATAAGTAAAAGATTAATAAGAAAAATACAAAAATATTTGCTCTTCCGGATTTTTCGATTTTTCTTGTTAATTTGTGAATATAAAAATTTACAAAGTTGGTAAAAGAACACCAACAAATAATACCTTCAATTGAGGTATTATCCATTAATAAGTTCCCGAACCAAAGATTTAAAATTTTTACCGTTTGTGTCACTTACGAAAAAGGCGCACCTCTTTTGTAAAATTTATTTTACTTAAGAGAGTTACCCTAAGTTTGTTGATTATTCGGTAAACAAAAATATTTCCTTTTCTCATTTCTTTTCTCATTTCATTTGTTTGTTTAGTGCATGCGCACTAGAAATTCCTATTTTCCAAATAATTCAAACGTAACCATTCCGAGACGTCATAATAGAAATCGTGTTCCAAACGTAGTAGAACCCGAGATTCGTACTATCGTCTAAATTGCACCAATGGCGGAACGTACAATGGAAGAGCTACTCCGAGCACCCACGGAAGGGTACGGAGAAGCTATTGTTTTACCAAAAATAAATGCGGATCATTTTGAGATCAAAACGAATTTGCTTCAATTGGTTCAAGCGAATCCATTTTACGGTCGTGAGAGTGAAAATCCTCATGCTCATATTAATAGTTTCAAAAAGATTACCTCAACTTTTCGATTTAGGAATGTGCCTAACGATGTGATTAAGCTTATGATGTTTCCATATTCGCTCGAGGGAGCCGCTAAAACTTGGTACGAGAAAGAACCACCAAATTCAATCTTGACTTGGGAGGATCTCGTGACCAAATTTGTGAATCAATTTTTCCCTCCTTCGAAAACCACTCACTTAAAAAATGAAATTTCTCGATTTACACAAAAATTCGAGGAGACTTTTAGTGAAGCGTGGGAACGATTTAAGGAGTTGCTTAGAGCTTGTTTACGGAGTTAACTCAAGTTGATACCTTTTATAATGGTTTAAACGAGAACGATCAAGACTCCTTAAATGTCGCGGCGGGTGGAAATCTTTTGAGTAAGACGACTAGAGAAGCTTTGAACATAATTGAGAACAAATCAAAAGTGCGTTATTCACGAAACAAACCAAATGCTTCTAGGATGAATACGACTTCTAGGGAGAATGTTAGTAAAACGGATGAAAGAATTGATAAGCTTGCGGATCAACTTTTGACCTTAGTCAAGATTGTTTCTAAAAAAGTTGTCACTCCCGCTCCGGTTAAGGCGGTTGAGGAATCTTGCGTTACTTGTGGTGGTGCCCATTCTTGGTATAATTTTCTGGCTACCGATAACAATCAAGCTAGTGTTTGTGCGACTACGGGTACTTACAATCAGTTACCCTCGACCGTGTTAGTACAAATGGCACACCAGGTTTTGCTCAGGTGCAAAACAATGGTCAAAATAGGTTTAATCAGAATCATGTTCAAAGGAAAATTTTAATGGGAATAATTTTCATTGAAATAAGGTTTCAAGCTCAAATATCATGCTCCAATTTCAAACCAGGATTTCAAAACCTGCTTTTCAAGTGCCTAATAATCAAGTTCAACAAGAGATTTCAAATGATTTTTCAAGTTACAAGAGGAATAAATGATCAGATGTTAGGAACAATGCAAAATCAAATCACTCGTTGAAAGGAGGACCTTAAGAATGGGAAGTTCAAAACACGATAAATCCTCAACAAGCCTCATGATGAAGAACAAAACACTTTCAAAATAATTTGCAAAACATGATTTGTGGATTGTTTCAAAACCAAGCCTCAACTTCGGGTACTCTTCCGAGTAATACCATTCCAAACCCGAAGGGTGAGATGAAAGCGATCACTACTCGAAGTGGTGTTGCTTACGAGGGACCCTCGATTCCTACTAATCCTTCTCCTAAAAAGGTAGTGGAATGAGAAACCGAGGAGACAACGGATAAAGAGCAAACAAATTTCCAAGGAAGTACCGCTCAAATCCCACCTCCGGTTATCCCTATTTCTATTCTGGAACCCGATGTTCCGAAGACTTTGCCTAAAACCACTCCCATTCTGGAATCCGATATTCCGAAGAGTTTACCTAAGCCAAATATTCCATATCCTTCACGACGTGATGATCAAAAGTCTCGTGACAAAGCTTCAAATCAAATGGAGAAGATCTTCCAAATCTTTCAAGATTTGCGCTTCGACATTAGTTTTGCGGATGCTTTACTTTTGATGCCAAGATTTGCTCCTACGATTAAGAGTTTGCTCATGAATAAGGAAAAGTTGCTTGAGTTAGCTAAGATACCGTTGAATGAGAATTGCTCGGCGATGCTCCTCAAAAAGCTTCCCGAAAAGCTTGGAGATCCCGACAAGTTTCTTATTCCATGTAATTTCCCGGGAATGGATGTATGCCACGCCTTGGCCGATCTTGGCGCAAGCATAAATCTTATGCCTCTTTCTATTTGGAAAAAGCTTTCCCTGCCAGAACTTACACCAACTCGGATGACTTTAGAGTTAGCAGACCGATCAATTACTTATCCTAATGACTCGCTGATAGACGTTTTGTCCAAGTTGGGAAATGTCATTTTCCTACCGACTTTGTAGTGTTGATTTCGCAAGTCGATCTCGAGTACCCTCTAACTTGGAGATCCTTTTTTGAGGACCGTCGTGTTTAACTGAAGGTTTATGGAGAGAAATTACCCTTCGGGTTGCTACGAAGCGTCAACTTTAATTTTTTAATCAAACTGTAACACCCCCAAAATCTGGTCGCCGCGGAATGGTAACAATGGGGTGCTACTTCATAGTCCATACACACAAGTCACAGAAAACGACCTCAAAAGAGACGTTTTAAGATAAATTTCACATTTGATATATTAAATAGAGTTTACAAAGGATTCATTCTATAATGACATAGAAACATTTTGTTTAAAAACGTTATCGAAATGGTACTCAAGTGGATATTAAGCTTCAATATATATAATCCGCAGTGTGATTGAGTATGTAGGTTTAAGATAATATCTCTTGTTATATTTTGATATAATCTTAAAGCTAGACAAATAAAAATCCGATTTCTTGTCCATACTCGAAAACTTGTCAATTATATTCGATAATAATATCAATCATAGTTTGAATAATGAGTTGATATATATTCGAAATCTTTCTTGACCCTCACGAACACTCTTTTAAAATAAGACAAATAAAGATTTTCATAGTGTGTTCCATTAATCCTAAGACTAGTTGTAAGTGTGAGGTTAATGAATAATGACAAGTTAATTTCTTACTTCTGGATTGTCATATGTTTTGCTTGTGCGAAAAACTATTTGTTGTTATGCATAGTATGCATAGTTTTTGAAATTTTATTAGTGTATGAATTATTTTTCTAACCATTTTAATACAACACACATCTTTTGTAAAATATTATATGTTTATAAAAAGAATATAATTATGTGTGTGTGTGTTAGAACAATGCAAGCACAAGCAAAGTTAAAAAAAAAAATTTACTTTTATTTAATTACCAACGTATTAATACAATCTTTTATTTTGTTTAACCGACCCGAGGTCAAACAACGCAAGATGATGAAAATATTTAGACATTTTTTTGGAGTGAGATAAGTGTTGGAATATATTTTAATGATGGTTTTATCATATGATCTTTAGGAATTATTTTTTCCACACTTGACAATACTATTAAAAATCCCATTCCTAAAGTAGGTTATACACTCAAATATGATCTACAAGATCTTTAGGTAACCCTTGTAAATTATATAGTGATCTATGCCTATATGCAATGCACAACAATTTTCCAACTTAACGCAAGAAACAAGTATAATTCCTATTAGCATAATCGAAAAACTAGTAAACATACAAAATAGCTTAATGGCACTGTGTTAGTTATATAATTGCTCAATTAGAACATAGTTCTGTATTACTTATTAATATCTTATTACCAAGTTGAAACAAAGTAAACACACATAAATCGTCTAGCTTAACATAAGGATATTCGTCGGTTGTTTTGTGTAATTAGATATAACGATGTATACTTTTCTTGATTGATTTGAAAATAAAATGTTCTCTCCATTTCAAAAATTAATTAAGATCAATATTTGAAGGACAAATTACATATTTTTCAACGATATATCAATAGATGCATGGACTCAAAGAAAATGTAAAATACAAGTTTTTTTACGTTAACAACGAAATCTCAAGATGTATTTTACATTCCAAGCCTTTATTGAGAATATTTTCAATCAAGCTAGTATACGAGGTATATTTAACAACAAAACTAATACGAATCAAGTAACAAAAACACTTTTCAATTAATCCCCCCTTCATGGGTAATTTGATACATGGATCGTACTCTATTTTATAAACCATTTGTTTTGAAACTAGAGCGACGTGGCTCCTGATACCATCGTGGAACCGTTAGAGGGGGGGTGAATATGTTTCCATTTAAAAACTTTAAATCTTTAATATCAGATCACCAATCAACTTAGACGTAATATGAAAATGTCGATAATAGGTTTTACAACAACTAGCACATATCTTAATAATCGATCAACCACAATATTAATCTACCAAGTAGTACACAACCTGTAACTAACAATATATACACAACCCACTTCACACAATTTATAAGCACAATGTCAAGTATAAAATAAGCGGTAAATGTAAAGACAAATAAGTAAAGTGAAGGTAAAAGAAAATGCACAACTGCACGGTGATTTATGTGGTTCGTCTCACGAAGCTCAATCTTCGCCCTACTCTACTCCCCGGGTATCAACTCGAGAGTTACCTTATTAATCAACAAGCTCCTTTCAGCGGGAAAACCTAATACCAATGCTTAAATTATTATTTCGACACTAGCTAGTTGTCGAGTTTCTTCTTTCGGGTACAACCAATCCCGTTATGTTCTGTGGGCCCAACATAACAAACCTTGTGTTTTATGCCCTAAAAACATTAATATTGCGCCTGCCGCTTTACATTATTTTTTGACATAAGACTAGATGTCGAGTCCTAATCTTAGCTAGAACCAATCTACCAATTCACCAATGTATTTTAAGGCCTAAAATACTAACCAACCCACAATCAACCCATCCAAATATATACATCATTGGGATCTACACACTACTAAAGATTGGAAGACATGGACTCGATCTGTATGTAACAAATATTACAAATGGACTAACTTGACTACATAACTTCGGATCTTGAAGATGACCGAAGTTCTTCTCTTGCACTTGAGGAAAGGATAGAAGATTTGATCACATTTAAACAAGATTAACCAAGTTGAATGATCAAAGATTTAGAGAGATTTAGTGAGATCTAGAGATAGAAAGAACTGAAAGAAAATCATGCAAATAGGGTTATGAAAATAGTTGGAGGTGACCCACTATTTATAGGAGCTGAAAAACAGCCTGTTAGGAAACGGCGGTCCCAGATATATTAGGGGGCCACCGGTATTTAAGGGGGCCGCCGGCCTATTTTAGGGACCGCCCCGACAGACGCTCCTATTTTTGTCTTTTTGCGGTGAAGGTTAAATCTAGTGAAAGTGACACTTGTTTTAGGGGAGAAATGACCAGATTTTGAAATTCAAAATAATTACCAAATAAAACATTTCTTTATAATTCAAAAATAATTTGTCTAAATAGTTTTTGAGAAATAGTTTTGTTATATTTATAAAAATATAAAGTTTAAGAATACTTTCGTGGATTTTCGTCGGGTGCAAAACAAATATCTTGTTTTATCTGGTGTTGATGTAAACTTGAGGCATCGAGAAATGTGGATGCGAGTATGCATTGATAATTTGTGATTACGAGTAACTTGCGCACTTTACGTTACGTATTACAAGTTACATGTTTGTCATCACCAAAACGTAAAGAGATCGTATAGATTAAATATTTTAATATTTGTACTAACAAAATGAAAAGACGTATAACGTAAAGTAGAAAAGGTTAACTTGTTATGTCTTCATGATTAAGACATGTACATGAAGTCATTGACTTGGTCAAATACTTATAACGAATAGTAATATATTGGAATGTCTACTTGTTAGTACATACACTTTAAGTCACTAAATTCATCAAAGACTTATTAAAGCATGCAATTGGCTTAGTAATACTATTGATACCATTATGTTTTAACTTAAGTTGGTAAAAATAGTAAAAGCCATAAAGTATAAGATCAATCTTATTGGAATACCATAATTTTATGGTATGTCCAACGAGGGTAATCAAACTATATATTGTTTTGATTTATGATGACCTTAACTTATTTAACTCCTAAAAAGGATCAAGGTTAGATAAATTGAGTATATCATGGATATGCCCAATAAGACTCCCACCTAGAAGGTTAATTAAGTTAAAATCAGATGAATCTCATTGTGTCTTGATTGAATTTGGTAAAAATCTCTTGGAGATTATTATTGACAAATGCCTAGAACTGTTAAGTGTATTTTGTTGGATACCCAAAGGAAACGATGGGATACCATTTCTACAACCCACACGAGAACAAAGTTTCTGTTGCTCGTCATGCTGAGTTATTTGAGAATAGTCTCAAATGTACAAGAAGCGAGTGGGAATCTCACTTTGCTAAAAGCGAGTGGGAGTAATGTAGGTCTTGAATTACTTCAAGAAGAAGATACATAAACCTTCTGAACGCACTAGCGAATGTCATACTGAGGCTAAACATGAAATGATGAACCTTAGAATGATGTTACTCATATTCATAGATCCGCAAGGATACCTCATGATATGTTTCTATATCAATGGTGAGGATTATGAGTTAGAGGATCATGGTGAACCTGCTAACCATAGGAGATGCATTATTAGATCTTGGATTTAATGAATGACTCAAAGACTATGAATGAAGAGATGTTGTCCAAAAGGAGATAATCATATTCTTGGGATTTGTTTTATCTTTAACCTATCGGTTTGATGATGAGGTTTAAATGAGTTTCCTTTTAGAGAAGACTCATAGGGACAATATTGTATACATATTTATTGCATGTTAAATGACATAAGAGTTTACTCGTACTTAAGAAATTGACTATGATTAAAACTTCTTCATTAATGAACTTTAAATATATATAGATGATTTGATTGTCATACTTGTTTTCTTGGAAAGAAATATGAAAAGTTTGGATTTCAAGAAATTTTTATTGATTGATTACTTGCGGAGAGATGATATGTAATCAAATAAGGTTATATGGATCCAATATATATTATCTAGAAAGTATATTAAAAATGCTAGAATCTAAGTATGGCATTAAAAAGCACGCATTCTTAATAAGCAGGAATTTAAGTTTAATTGTTAAATAAATCACTTGTTGGATTTGATTTTTAATTGTAAATAAGATAGCATATAAGTACCTCTCAAAGCTAGTAGGAGTCAATTTGTTTTTACTTTTCTAAATTTAATTATGTTTTTGAACATATTAGGAAAATTTATCCATCTAAGTAAGATTTTATCCCTTAGATTGAAATAAAGTTGTTGTAAGAATTTTAGAATGAAACAGCAACCTTCTTAGAATAATTAATGTTTGATACATTATAACATTGTGGTGAATTAAGTCTAACTGCAATATTGAATATCATTGAGTGAAACTCGAATGATCTATCTCGCTTGGTGAGATTGAATACATGAATGGAAACCTTAAGTCCTACTAAAGGATTCATTATGTACATATTATTGTATATGTGATTAGATGTATCATTTGTATGAGTGCAAGATGATTTGACAACATTGGAATCTAATTGAAAGATATTATAAGGAACATTCTGATTAATGTTTAAATTAGGAATTCATTCCTAAAGTTAATAATGAAGACACTATGGATATACATTGTGGTAATTCATATGTGAGAAATCACATATCCTTTCTATATCAAAAATGTCCCTTAAAAGATAAAATTGTGCATAAAATGCTTGTATTATATTGGTTGTTTTGTCTTTTGTGATTATTTAGGTACAGGATAGTGCAATTTCACATGACAAAACGGCCAAAAACGGGTCAACAATTAACACGTAGACGGAAAAGAGTGCACAAGAGGCCAGGGAATTTGTTTGCTGATAGTTTTCTAGCAAAGAGTTCAACAAAAGTCAACCTTTGGTCAACATTGTCAACCACAAGAGACAAAATCCCCCAAATACCCTTATGTTATTAAATTATATAAAAGTTCCCTTAAAAACTCCTAAACACCGTCATCTCCCTTTATATTAAAGGATAACGGTAGTATATTCCATATATTAACTAAAAAACATACAGGCTCTATTTTCATTTTTAATAAATCTAGCCTCAGGTTCAACGACCCCAACAAAACCCCGAGTCATCCCCCATCTAAACAGTTAAAGAAGGCTGCGTAAATGAATTTACTATTCTACATCATCTTCGCGTTTAACCCAATTCAAAACAGGGGTTAAGCTTAAATTAACAGCCTGTATGGCTTAATGATTCAAGCACCAAGGGTCAAGTTGGCAAAGAAAACGTCACACCAAAGCCTCTCATTGGTCCAAGTAAACAAGGAATGACATGGGGATATTAAAAGAAACACATATGGAAATGGGTTTTTACACTGAAATCAAGCTAAAAGAAGCACAAAAGGCTCTGACACATAGATTGCCACACTGGCAATCCGTGTGCTCACTTAATGATCCAACGGTGAAGATTAAAGAACTAATGATTGAAAGCAAACAAGGGCCAGGATTAATTGGAGCGTCTAACAGACTTGGGGACTTAGAAACTTCTTCTCAAGCCTATAAATAAAGGGGCACCCTCACTCACAAAGGGGTATCGAGGTGTAGAAATAGAAAGTAGCTTATTGCTTTAGCTTATGTAATTTTCTTTTAAACTTTTTTTAGCTTATAGCTCACTTATTGTAATGTTCATTTTAACTCTTGTATACAAGCTCTTGTATCTTTTTTAAATTTCATAAATGAATTAAAATCAAAATATCGTATTCATTTTCTTAATCATGATCTCTTATGTTTCATAAGCTCTTATAAGCTCATCTCAAGCTCTGTAAGTCTCTAAGCTTAGATTGAGCTCAAATTCAATCATTAATCTACTTTTACATTTAAAATCAGTTAATATCTATGCTTAAAATGGATTTGGTTGCTTTGGATGATGAACTAGCAATGGAAGAGTTCATAGGACTTTACTAGCTAATCCTTATGATAAGTAGAGCTTGTAGAGTAGCTCATTTGTGCTTAATCTCAGCTCGTGTTTAGTAGCAAAAGACTCCTGTAAGTTTCTTTTTTTACATTTTAGCTTAATTTTGTTCTATTAGTCCTTAGTCCTGCATATCTAGCTTATGTTGCTTATTGTTCTGCCTATGTTTGCTTGTATCTGTTAATCTTGCTTTTTGTAGCTTAGTATCGTTGTTTTATGCTTAATAATTTCGATTAATCTTTAGTTTTGCTAGTTATATATAAACTACATAAAAATCAAAAAATATATTAGCATAGTATTTAGCTTATTGGTCTGTCTTATTTGTGCTTATTGATAAATGTTACATTTTAATTTGTTATTAGTGTTTCAATATCTGGTAGTTAAATTTTGTTCATAAATTTTCATACAAAATAGCATTAAATATGAAGTTTATAAAAATTAAGGAGGTGTTTGGGTTAAGCGGTACTAACACCAAGCTTAGTTCTGCTTGTGCCAATTGATCTTGTATTTTTTATTCAAATTACATAAACTATGTCTGTTCTATGCTAGATTTAGAAGCTAGTTAGTGTTTAATGAGTTTTCATAAGTTAGTTTAATTAAAAGTCCAAGTCTGGTTAGCCTCATTTGCCATAACCTAGCTTGATTGATGTCTAGTAATTGTCATGAACATTATTTGGCTCTTAGTTGATTGTTTTTAATTAGTGTTTAGAATTAGTGTTTTAAGTCTACTCAACGGTTTTAAGGTTTTGTTCATATAAGTGCAAACTGCATCAGCAGTTTTAAATGACAAATAACCTTTTTCAATATCAATAATTAGAGGGTAAAAATAAAATTTTTAGGCTTTGAATTTTTAGCATTTAGCAGATTGATTTTAGGGTCATAGTATCTCTCGTTTTAATTTGTTTTTTAAAATGCTCTTTTGTTTATCTGTTTTTAAGCTCAAGTTTGACCCATTAGGGCTGTTTGGTTGCCATTTAGTAGAAGTGTTTCATCTTTGATTTTCAGCTTATGCTTGTGAGATTTGTGCTAAATTCTAGCTTATAATTGCTTTATAGGTTTGTCTTTAGTTAGTGTTTGATTTTTTAGTCATTGTTATTAATTATCTTAGATTTGAGCTTATTAAGTTTTGAAAAAAAATATAGTATAAGTAGCATCTGTCTGATTTTAAGCCATTTTCTAGCTTATCGTTTAGCTTTTATAAAAAGTAATGTTGCTTAATTTCATCTAATCTACAACTTTGTTTTTAAACTTTTCAAAATAAAAAAATATGCAAAAAGCTAGGCATGGGACTTGAACCCACGACCTAGCCTTTCACACACACTCGCCCCACTCCACACACAGAGTAGCCATTTGTGCTACAATAGCTCATCCAACATTATTTGCAAACACTTTCTTTTTATCACCTTTTTCATTTCCTTTTTATTAATATAAGCCGTAGCTTATTTTTAAGATTTTTGAGCTTTTCATGTAAACTATTTCTTTTCTTATTTTAGTATATCAGACTTTCCATTTAGCACTTTTTGTAATTTTTCTAGATTTTATGATCGTTTACTATGTTTTAATATTTTTCTTTGTTAAAATTTAAAAAAAATCATAAACATCACAAAATTAATCAAAAAAATAATATAATAATAATTTATTTTTTCTAAATTTCTTTTATCATTCCTCTAGCTTAGTTAAGAATAATTTTGTTAGGGTTAAAATTATGTTAATCATTTTTAAAGAAGGGGTTCTCGTTCCATTCTCCGATTTTCTTGTTTTTAGTTTAATTGCTCTCGTTTAAATTTCCTTAGGCTTTCATTAAGAAATAATCATTTAGGATTAGAAAAAGTTAAGAAAAACTAGTTTTTGGTTTAATTTTTGATAATTGGGATATAATCGTCGCGTTCGTTTAATTCCCATATTCGTTTCATTGATTTAGTTGTTAATTTTCTTTATTTGCATGTTAATTTGTTGCTTTTAGTTTCTAGAATACGATTAATCAAATCAAATCTTCGAACCCCAATTCAATATTGTCAAAAAAAACGGAGTCTTCAATTTTAAAAATTTTGGGTGAAACGACTCGGTATTTACTTATCGGTTTAACGATAATATTTCTTGTGTAAGAATTTTCTCATGGTGACTTGGTAATATTTATATAACTTTGTGTATTATTCGTATATATTTAATTGAATTACATCAAATTTTTGGCGCCGCTATTGCGGGGATTTGTGATTAAGATTCCTTCGTTTGAAGTTTGTTGATCGTGATTTGGAGAACCTTTCGTCTTCAAAAGTTACGCTTCTGAGAAAATCAAAAATACAAAAAAATTAAAAATATAAAAAGCAAAAAAATATTTTTTTATAGTATAAGTAAAAAGATTTAATAAGAAAATACAAAAATTTTGTTCTTCCGGAGTTTTTCGATTTTTCTTGTTAATTTGTGGATATATAAATTTACAAAGTTGTAAAAGAACACCAACAAATAATACCTTCACAATGACGGATTATCATTTAATAAGGTTCCCTGAACCAAAGATCAAAATTTTTACCGTTATGTGTCACTTACGAAAAAGGACCACACCTTCTTTTGTAAAATTTATTGTTTATTAGAGAGTTACCCTAAGTTGTTGATTATTCGGTAATAACAAAAATATTTCCTTTTCTCATTTTCTTTGTTTGTTTAGTGCATAGCGCACTAGTAATTCCTATTTTTCCATAATTCAAACTAATCCATTCCGAGACGTCGTATAGAAATCAGTGTTCCAAACGTTAGTCGATCCCGAGATTCTATACTATGTTTGAAATTGCACTATGGCGGAAAATAAAAAACGTACAATGGAAGAGCTACTCCGAGCACCCACGAAAGGGTACGGAGAAGCTATTGTTTTACCGGAAATTAGTGCGGATCATTTTGAGATCAAAACGAACTTGCTTCAATTAGTTCAAGCGAATCCATTTTATGGTCGTGAGAGTGAAAATCCTCATGCTCATATTAATAGTTTCAAAAGGATTATCTCGACTTTACGATTTAGGAATGTGCCTAATGATGTGATTATCGGTTGATGATGTTTCATTATTCGGCTCGAGGGAGCCGACTAAAAACTTGGTACGAGAAGAACCACCAATTCAATCTTTGATTGGAGGATCTCGTGACCAAATTTGTGAATCAATTTTTCCCTCCTTCGAAAACCACTCACTTAAAAAATAAAATTTCTCGATTTACACAAAAATTCGAGGAAACTTTTAGTGAAGCGGTGGGGATAAACGATTTAAGGAGTTGCTTAGAGCTTCGTCCCATCACGGATTTACGGAGTTACTCAAGTGATACTTTTATAATGGTTTAACGGAGAAATCATGGACTCTAAATGCCGCAGCGGGTGGAAAATCTTTTGAGTTAGGACGACTAGAGAAGCTTTGAACATTAATGAGACAAATCAAAAAGTGCGTTATTCATGAAACAAACCAAATGCTTCTAGGATGAATACGACTTCTAGGGAGAATGTTAGCAAAACGGATGAGAGAATTGATAAGCTTGCGGATCAACTTTCGACCTTAGTCGAGATTGTTTCTAAAAAAGTTGTCACTCCCGCTCCGGTTAAGGCGGTTGAGGAATCTTGCGTTACTTGTGGTGGTGCCCATTCTTGGTATAATTGTTCCGAGTACCGATAACAATCAAGCTAGTGTTTGTCGACTAGGGTACTTACAATCAAGTTAACCCACCAAACGTGGTTAGTATCAAATGACACCACCAGGTTTTGCTCGGTGAAAAAACAATGGTCAAGATAGGTTCTATAATCAAGGTCAAGGGAAATAATTTTAATCGGGGGAAATATTTTTATGGAATCAAGGTTTTAAGCTCTAAAATAATCTTGCTTCGAAATTTTCTCAAATCAAGGATCTTCAAAATCAACCATTTTAAGTCACATAATAATCAGTTCAACAGAGTTTTCAAATGATTTATCAAGTTACAGAGGAATATTGATCAAATGCATGAGAAACATGCGCTAATCAATCAACTACGTTGAAAGGAGACCTTAAAATGATATTTTTAAAACCACGACCTAAAATCTCAAAACAAGCCGTCATGATTTATCAACAAACTAATTTTCAAAATAATTATACCAAACATGATTTTATGGATTTGTTTCACAAACACCAAGCTCTCAACTTCGGGTACTCTTTCCGAGTAATACCATTCCAAACCTGAAGGGTGAGATCGATAAGCGAATCACTACTCGAAGTGGTGTTGCTTACGAGGGACCCTCGAAATCCCTACTAATCTTCTACTAAAAAGGTAATGGAACAAGAACTGAGGAGACAACGGATAAAGAGCAAACAAATTTCCAAGGAAGTACCGCTCAAATCCCACCTCGGTTATTCCCCATTCATTACTTTTGGGAATACAGATGTTCCAAAGACTTTGCCTAAAACCACTCCCATTCCGAACCCGATGTTCCGAAGAGTTTACATAAGCCGAATATTCATATCCTTCATGTCGTATTGATCAAAAGTCCCGTGACAAGCTCTCGAATCAAAATGGAGAAGATCTTCCAAAATATTTCAGATCTTGCGCGTCAGACATTAGTTTTGGCGGATGTTTACTTTTGATGCCAAGATTTTGATACCTACGATAAGAGTTTTGCTCATGAATAAGGAAATAGTTGGCTTGAGTAGCTAAGATACCATTGAAACGAGAATTTGCTCGCAATGCTCCTCAAAAAGCTTCCTGAAAAGCATTGGAGATTTCCTAGTCAAGTTCTTATTCAATTGTCAATTTCCTGGGAATGGATGTATGTCAAGCCTCTTGACCGATCTTGTACTGCGAGCATAAATCTTAAGCTCTTTCCTTTTGGGAAAAAAAAATCTTTCCCTACCCGAACTACACCATACTCGGATGACTTTAGATTAGAGGATCGATCTATAACCCATTCCTAAAGGACTTGCTGGAAGATGTTTACATTTTAAAGTGGGTCAAAGTCGGGAAATTTCACTTTCCTACCGACTTTGTTGTTGTTGATTTCGAAGCCGATCCTCGAGTTCCTCTCATTCTTGGGAGATCCTTTTTGAGGACTGGTCGTGCTTTAATTGATGTTTATGGAGAAGAAATAACCCTTCGAGTTGACAATGAAGCCATAACTTTTAATCTTAATCAGACTACGCGATACTCCTCGACATATGATGATACGTCAATAAACCGAATTGACGTCATTGATGTGGCTTATGAGGAATTTTCTCAAGAAGTACTTGGATTTTCGAATAATTCTTCGGGTGGCAATCCCACTTCATTTTCGGACCTGATTCTTTCTTCTACTACCCCTTCGTTCACTCTTTGAAGGAGGAGATTTTATCCTGGAAGAAATGGAGACTTTTCTACAAACTCTGGATGAGTTTACTGATTTAGATAATGATTTCTACGACACGAAAAGAGATATTCTTTATCTTGAGCAATGGTTAAATGAAGACCCATCTCCAAAGAAGAATGAAGAACTTAAGGAAGTTACCAAGGCAAAACCTTCGATTGAAGAACCTCCAGAATTAGAGTTAAAAGATTTACCGTCTCACTTGGAGTATGCTTACTTAGAAAAAAACGACAAGTTACCAGTAATTATTGCAAAAGGTTTAAAAGATGATGAAAAAGAAGCTCTTTTAAAGGTGCTCAAATCTCATAAAAGGGCCATTGCTTGGAAAATTTCCGACATCAAGGGTATCAACCCTCATTTTTGTACACACAAACTCTTGATGGAGGATGATTACAAACCCACGGTTCAAAGTCAAAGATGGGTTAACCTAAAAATTCACAAGGTAATCAAAAAGGAGGTCCTAAAACTTCTTGATTCCGGTATGATTTACCCGATTTCTGACAGCCCATGGGTTAGTCCAGTGCATTGTGTTCCTAAGAAAGGTGGAATAACCATTGTTGCTAATGAAGAGAATGAACTGATTCCGACACGTTTAGTTACCGGGTGGAGAGTTTGCATAGACTATAGGAAATTAAATGAAGCAACTCGAAAAGATCATTTTCCATTGCCATTTATGGATCAGATGTTAGAAAGATTAGCTGGAAATGAGTTTTATTGTTTTCTAGATGGATTTTCAGGGTATTTCCAAATACCAATAGATCCCCAAGACCAGGAGAACACTACTTTCACATGCCCGTATGGAACTTTCGCATACCGTCGTATGCCATTTGGCTTGTGTAATGCTCCCGGTACTTTTCAACGGTGTATGATGGCCATATTCCATGATATGATTGAAAAGACTATGGAAGTATTTATGGATGACTTCTCGGTTTTTGGGGATAGTTTTGATTCGTGCCTCTCCAATTTGGAAAATATGCTAAAAAGGTGTGAAGACACGAATTTAGTTCTTAATTGGGAAAAGTGCCACTTTATGTGTAGAGAATGAATTGTGTTAGGGCATAAAATTTTGAAATTGGGAATTGAGGTTGATCGTGCTAAATTCGATGTTATCGCTAAGCTCCCTCACCCGACTACCATTAAAGGTGTTAGAAGTTTCCTAGGTCATGCAGATTTTTACCGACGTTTTATCTAAGACTTTTCCAAAATTGCTAGACCCATGACTCATCTTCTTGAGAAGGAAACACCGTTTGTGTTTTCTAAGGATTGTATTAATGATTTTCAGACTCTTAAAAAGAAGCTTACCGAAGCTCCAATCTTAGTTGTCCTGGATTGGAACCTACCTTTCGAACTCATGTGTGATGCAAGTGATTTCGCGATTGGTGTAGTTTTAGGACAACGAAGATCGAAGCACTTTCAGCCTATACATTATGCTAGCAAGACAATGACAGAAGCTCAAATTCATTACACTACCACAGAAAAGGAAATGCTTGCCATTGTGTATGCTTTTGAAAAGTTTCGACCATATCTTGTCTTATCCAAAAGCATAGTGTATACGGATCACTCGGCTTTAAATTACATATAAAACAAACCAAGACCGCTATAAGACGAGGTTGTTGCTCCGGGTGGGTTCTTCTCTTCACGAATTTGATAAAATCACCATCTGTGATAAAAAAAAAGGAAGTGAGAACCTTGTGGATGATCATTTTATCTAGACTTGAGAATTCTTTATAAGGATGGTGTTAGGAAAACAAAGTCATAAATGGAACATTTTCCTTTAGAGACTCTTGAGTTATTTCTAGTGAAAGTACCCCATGGTTTGCGGACTATGCAAACTACCATGCGGGGAATTTTATCATCAAAGGAATGTCAACTCAACAAAAGAGGAAGTTTTTTAAGGATGTTAAACATTATTTCTGGGACGATCCCTATCTTTTTTGTACTTGTGCAGATCAAATCATTCGACGATGTGTGCATAGGCAAGATTGCTTTTGAAATACTCATGCTTGTCATAAGGTCCCACCGGGGGCCCTTTCAATAGTGCCAATCTCACTGCCACGAAAAGTATTTGATGTCCGGATTCTTTTTGGCCTAAATATATCGAGATGCTCATTCGATGATCAAATTTGTGATAGTGTCTGATGACAAGGTAAAATTCATAACGAGATGA
Organism: Tanacetum coccineum; assembly: GCA_026074375.1. NCBI lineage: Eukaryota > Viridiplantae > Streptophyta > Magnoliopsida > Asterales > Asteraceae > Tanacetum > Tanacetum coccineum. The sequence goes on from BQNB010001243.1 coordinate 52,670, forward strand.
GATGGCCTACCTTGGGGTATTGATTTCATGGGACATCTTTCGTCGTCTAAGAGGAATTATATACATCCTAGTAGCCGTTGAATTATCTATCGTAATGGGTTTGATGTAAAGGCCGCTCCCCCAAATGATGCTAAGAGTTGTAGTAAAAGTTTTTTGGAAATCCCTTTTTTGCCTGATTCGGAACGCACTAGAGCTATTAATAACGATCGTGGGACCCATTTTTGTAATGATCAGTTTGCTAAAGTAATGTCTAAGTATGGGGTCACTCATCGTTTAGCTACCGCTTATCACCCTCTATTAAGAGGGTTTGGTCTGTGGAGGTGTCTAATCGTGGTTTTTAAAAGTAATTCTAGATAAGGTCGGTTTTGGAGAAAGAAAACCGTGCCTCATGGTCTGACAAATTAGATGAAGCTTTGTGGGCATTTCGTACTGCTTTTAAGACACCAATTGGTTGTACGCCTTACAAGTTAGTATACGGAAAGTCTTGCCATTTACCTATCGAGTTATGAATGGAATAAAGCATTTTGGGCTTTGTAAGTTGCTAACTTAGTTCTTTTTAAAAACCGCGGTGGGACGTGTCACCAAAAGCTTTCAACATGAATGAATTATGTGCTTCATGATCAGCTACGCAGAATTCTTTGATCTTATAGAGAGGACGAAGAAGCTTCACGACTCAAAAGATCAAAAAACCGCATTTTACAATGTTGGGTTGGGTAGAGTTTTACTCTTCAACTCATGTCTTAAGATATTCTTGGGAAAGCGTTTTTTAAATCTCGTTTGTGTCAAGATCTTTCACCATAACCAATGTTATTTACTTACGGGACAACATTGAGTTATCTCAACCCGATGGTCCAAACTTTAAGGTGAATGGTATCATCGTGTGAAGCATTACTTCGGAGGGGACTTGCCACCCAAGGTGAGTACAGGATCTCAATTCTCTCTTAAGGACGTATGAATTCGGGGATCGAGTTCAACTATGTGACTAGGTTACCAAAATTCTAAAGCGCTTCGTGGGAGGCACCCATTGCTGTATCCTTCTATTCTTCTTTTTATTTGGGTGGGGTGGTAGGACAGGGGGGGAAGAGGAAGGAGGCATGGGTGTGGGGGGGAGTGGGTGTGGGGGGGGCGGGATTGGTGGGGTAAGCCTGTGGGGAGTTTGTCTCTAGTGGTTCGGTGTTATAGGTACGTTACATCAAATCGGAGAACTTTACCTAGCATTGGAGGGAATGGAGGGGGGGGGGTGTGGTTTTGGTTTATGAAAGTTGTGCAGTTTGTTGGTGGATGATTAAGTTATTGGGTGGAGGTGAGCTCTAGTAATTTAATGGAACTGATAGTTTTTCGCTAAGTGAATTTAGTCAGGTCGGGGTGGTTTGCATTTCGTACTTTGGTGGTGCAGGAGTTGGTTGGGGGGGGGTTGGGTAGGTGGAGTGATTTCTGGGTGGTATTGGGGGTTGGCGTGGTGGGGGGTGGTGTGAGGAGTGTGTGCAAGTAAGTTAGGGATCAAAGGGTGGGAGATAAGGTAGAACGGGGGGCAGGAAATCAATTTGGGGATTTATATTTGACTTGGTTTTTTTGGTGTTTTGGCGGATTTTTGGTTTTTGTTGGGGTATGGGGTCACTATTGTGTAACTGTCACGGCAGGGTGTTGTTTTTTGTGTTTGTTTTTTGTAAGGTGCGTGGATGGGGGTGCGAGTGGATGGTGGACGGTTAGGAGGGTGGAAGTTGACGGGCGCTGTTAGGTTTGAGAAATTTTAATACCTAAATTGATATTTTTTTTTTGTGAGTGGGGATGTCATGTGTGGGGATTGAGCAGTTTTATTGGTAGGTGAGGGGTCTTGATTGGTTGTGTTGGGTGGGTTAGGGGGGTGGGGGCGAGAAACTGTTAGACGAGGGGTCTTAAGGTCGATGTGTCGGGATGAAAGGGGGGGGCGTGTGGTTTAGAGTTTGATTATTGGTGGGTGGGTTTGTGTGTGGATTTTTGGGGTGGAGGTGGGATTGTGGGGTGTAGGGTTGGGGGATTTTTGTTTGGAGGAGTGTGTGTGTTTTTGGTATGGCGGGTTTTTGGTGGTTTTTTTTTTTGTGTTGTCTTGTTGTAATGTGCGCGTCTCGTGGGGATTGGTGGATCTAAAGTCCTAAAAAGAATTGCATTTCCCCCATTAAGGAAATCTCAAATCTACTGTGCATTAATTTTTCAAATCGTTTAGAAAATTTAGGGTTTGTGGAACCAAAAATAATGTCATCAACGTAAATTTGCACAAGTAGAATGTCCTCCCCGTATTTTATTGTGAATAGGGTCGGGTCAATGATACCTTTAGTAAAACCTTTGGAAATCAAGAATTTTGAGAGTTCATCATACTAGGCTCTCGGAGCTTGTTTTAATCCATATAGAGCTTTCCTTAGACGGTAAACTTTTTCTGGATGATCAGGATCAACGAATCCGTCTGGTTGTGCAACATAAACCTCCTCCTTCAATGGACCATTAAGAAATGCCGTTTTCACGTCCATCTGATAAATTGGAAAAGACTTGTGTGCAGCATATGCGACAAAAATCCTGACAGCCTCCAAGCGAGCAACTGGAGCAAATGATTCTTCGAAATCAATACCCTCTTCCTGAGCATAACCCTTTGCTACAAGTCGTGCTTTGTTGCGAATTACAGTTTGGTCTTCATCCTTTTTGTTTTTCCATAACCACTTTAGCTTGATTACGTTCTTGCCAAAAGGTTTGTCAACGAGTTCCCAGACTTGTAGTCTGTCAAACTGATGAAGTTCTTCCTGCATTGCTTCTATCCATGCAGAATCAGCCATTGCCTCCTTAATGTTTTTCGGTTCAGCAGTGCTCACGGTGAGTGCGAACATACACATTTCAGGATCTGTTGCAAGTTGTCGTCTTGTTTGCACTGGCTTGGATGGATTTCCACGAACTTGAGTTAACGGGTGATCTTTTGTCCATCGGTATTCGGAATCTTGAGGTTGATTGAAGGTATGCAACATTTGAATTAGTAGTGTTAGCATCTTTACTAATATTTAGCTGTGATTTCGTTTTAAGCTTGGTTTGGAGCAAGTGAAAAGTCAAGGACGATGAATTTATCCTTTATGGGGCATTCTCGGATCGAAATGCATCTTGTTCTATAATCCCTAACAGTTATGGAAATAACGAAAGTCGAAATATTCCAAGTTTAAAAAAATGAAAAAGTTTTATATAAATGGGAAAATGGGGTGTTTTATAACTTGTGATTTCTTAACTCTCTCCACAAAAGTCTTTGCTACTTTTCAAAGATTTAGTTTGGAGAAGTTTTGAGGTATTTGGTTTTAAAGCATATAATCTTGGCGTGAAGGACACGCAATCACTTAGTTCTGGGTAAATTTTGATATGGTTGAAAAACACATATCCATTTTATATCAAAAATAACCCATAAAACATAAAATTGTGCTTAAATTGCTTGTATATTGCTTGTTTTGTCTTTGTGATTGTGTAGGTATGGATAATGCAAATATCACAAGAAAACGGTCAAAACCGGACAAACACGGACACGGGAACGGATAGAGTATATAAGAGCCGGGAGAATGCTTTCAAGGTCAACCAAAGTCAACCATTGGTCAACATTGGTCAACTACAAGAAGACAAAACCCCAAAACTTACCAAAACAACCCCTTAAAATAAACCTAATTTTCACAAAAGTCCCTAAAGCCCTAACGGTCGTTATCTCTTTATATTATAAAGGATAACGCTCGTTATCCTTATAATAACCCAAAACCAAAACCTATTACCCCTTACCCGTGGCCCAAAACCCTTTGTATAAGCCCAAAGTCAAACAATGTTTACCCGGGTCAAAGAAAAATCAAACGCACCCTTTTATAACGCGGGAAATGTTGTTGTTACTGTCTATCTTATTCATCGATTTACCTCGAGCTCAAATCAAAGGGTAAATGAAAATTAAGGACGTGGCCAAGTAATTCGAGTACCAAGCTACACGCTGGCACAAAGAAACGTCATACAAGACCTCCCATTAGTGGAAACCCAAAAGGTCTGACACGCAAGATTTAGAAAGAAGCACACGAGGACATAGAATTTTGCACTAAAATGAGTACAAAAGAAGCACACAAGGTCTGACACACGGAATGCCATGTTGGCAATCCGTGTGATCAAATCTTATCCAACGGCTCAAAGTTAGGATCTAATGATTTGCTTGAATAAAGGGACGAGATCGTGGGAGCGTATAACAAACTCAGGACCTAGAAGCATCCTTTGAAGGCTATAAATTCAAGCTCACTCCTCACACACAGCATCTTCTTTTCCTGCATTTTTTTTAGTTCTTAAGTAGCTTATGTAATTTTTTAGTTTAAATGTAATTTCTCATTAAGCTTTTGTATTTTCAATTCCAAGTTATGTAATCTGTTTTTAAATCAATGAAATATTAGTTTACTTTATGAAATCTGTTTTAGCTTATTATATTTCTCAAAGCTCTTGTCACTGTTACATAAGCTCTAAATAAGCTCATCATAAGCTCTCTTAGTCTTTAAGCTAAGATTGAGCTCAAATCAAGCATCTAATCTACTTAAAACTTTAAAATCAGTTTAATACCTTTGCTAGAATGGAATTGAGCTTTTTGGATGATAAGCTTAACCTGGAAGAGCTTATGGGACCCTACCAGCTTATCCTTGGATAAGCTGGAGCTTGTAGAACAGCTCCTTGAGCATTAATAAGCCTTTGTTTAGCTAAGGCTTTGGTAAGTTCCTTATTTCTATTTCTGTCTTAATTTTCTAGCTTATAATTTGCTTATTTTGCTTATAATCTAGCTTGTTTGTGCTTAATTCTGTCTCATTGTGCTTATTGATCATGTTTTATAATCTGTTTTTAGCTTAAGTAGTGTAGATCTTAGTTTTTCACTTTTTGTCTTATAAATCAATAAAAACCAAAAATAATTAGCATAGGTATAAGTTCTTCATTTCTGGCTTATTTGCTTATTGATTAAGGTTTATTTTGGTTGTTATAAGCTGTGCACTATCTGGTTTTAAAGTTTTACTCACTAGATTTCATTTTCAAAAGCTTAAATGGATTTTAAAACTTTTAAAGGGGTGTTTGGGACAACAGCACTAACCACAAGTTAGTGCTGTTTGTGACCACTTGGTCTCTTATAGTTGATTTAAATCTCTCATTTAAACTGTTTTGAATAGGATTTATAAGTTAGATTAGCTTTAAATTAGTTTTCATTAGTTGGTTTACTAATAGCTCAAATCTGTCTAGTCTCACTTTGCTTTAAAAGCTTTAATCAGTTCCAATGTTTAAAATGGTCTTGTTAGTTTTTAATGTGGTGTCAAATAAGAATTAGATTAAGTGTCTTAGGCCTGCATTCAATGGAATTTGGTTTTGTTCATGTAAGTGCAATCTGCACCAGGATAGACAAAAGAAAAAAATAACCAGTTTCAAGTTCAAAATTCAAAGGGTAAAAGTAATCTGTAGGTTTTGATTTTTGGTTTACAAATAGAGTAGGGGTTTTAATTAATCTGTTTCATATTAGTTTTTATTAAAAAGGTCTTTTGATAATCTGTTTTTAGCTCTTAAATTAGCCATTTGTCATTTCAATTTTCAAATAATATAGTTAGCTTATGCTATCTAATCTGCCTACTTTCAGACAGTTTTTTTCTTTAAGCTCTTGTTGTCTCAAACTTTTGCAAAAAGCATTTTCATAAAGCCTCTAGGTCAAGCTTTCAGAAAAGTCAAGTATCAATTCTTAAGGTGCTTATTTGCTTGCTTAAAAATAAGCCTCAAAGTCTGCCTTGGGTCTGTTTGGTTTCAAAGATTGCCTAAGTGTTTATTTTGGTTTCTAAGCTTATGGCTTGTCTTAGTGCTTATTTCTGTCATAGTAGCTTATTAAAGTAGGATTTAGTTAAAAAAAATTAGCTTATTGTTCATTTAACGTAGCTTAATTCATCTTAGAGTTCTTAAAATTTGATAAAAGCGCCAAAAACACTCTAAGTGTGTTCTGTCAAGTTAATAAGCTGTTTTCTAGCTTATTTTAGATTTTCAAAAAGATTTCTTTTACAAAAGTTTTTAGTTTTCATCTGTTTTACAACTTTGTTTTTATAAGTTTTCAAAAATAAAAAAAGGGGAAGATGGAAATCGGGGGTGAGCAAGGCTCGAACCCCCGACCTCAACATCCTCAACCCTTATAAACGCCTCACACCACACCTCCTAACCTTCGTGCCCTAGGGTCTTTTCGTTATAGTTTTACTATATTTAATTTGTGTACACGTTTAACCCTATTTAGCTCAATAAGCTGTTTAAGCTTATTACACAGCTTATTCGATAAGTTGTGTAACCAAGCTTATTTTTCCTAGGTCCCTTTAAGTTCAAGCTATTTTTTATAATTTTTTCAGAATTTTTATAACTAGTTTAGTATTTTTAAACATTTATTTTTATTAAAAACTTTAAAAAATCATAAAAAATAGAAAAATAATCAAAAAAATATAATTCTTTTTTAGAAAATTTTCTTTTATCATATAGTTTCTAGGAAAATTAGTTTTGCTTCCGTAGGGTTTAATTTGCAAAATTTCAATTTTTAAAGAACGGGATTCGTTTCCGTTCTCGTTTTTCGTGTTTTTAAGCTCATTTCAACTCCGTTTTTGTTCTAGTTTTCTTTAAACTTACTTTTTAGTCAATTAGAGTATATTAAAAGTGAAAAATTCATTTTAGGTTTAATTTTGGAAATTTAGGGTTTTTAATCACCGTTTAGGGTTCCCGTTTTGCGTTTTTAGTTAAAGTTTAAATTCCCGTTATTAAAGTTAGGTTTAATTGTCCTTTAATTTGTTCAATTTTAGGATTTTAGGAAACAAATCATCTTTGAACCAATTCAAATCATTGTCCGAACAACAAACGTGGTCTCAATTTCATAAATCGTTGGGGAAATACGACCCGGGAATCATACTTCCTGGTTAATATAAGTATTATTATATATAATTGTGAGAATTTTCTTTACTACCTTTATCCTCAAGGGTAGTTTGGTAATTTTCTATATATATATTATACTACAATCATAATTCTTGAACTAGATGTTCCATTATGCCATTTTTGAGACTATTCAGTCATTTCTTGAATGGCTACCTTTGCATCAGCAGCAGTCTTTGATGGTATTGCACCTCTTGAATCAAGAATCTGTAGAGTAGAAATTCTCAATCCATTATAGAACAAGATTACCTCCTGCATCTCCGATAAATAGTGTTGAGGATACTTTATCAAGAGTTCTTAAAATCGCTCTCATGCTTGGTAAAGGTTTTCATCAGGTTCTTGCTGAAAGTTGTTGATTTCCTCCATCTTCTTTGTAGTTCGAGCATGTGGACAATATTTGTTCAGAAATTTTGTTTTAAGACCATCCCAAGTTGTTATTGAACCAGTTGGTTCGTTTCTTAGCCAACGACTTGCGGCTCTAGTCAAGGACATAGGGAATGCTTAAGCATCACTTGGTCTATAGTAATATTTGGAATGTGGAATAGATCGACGATCTCAAGAACTTCTCAATGTGTTCGTTCGCATCTTCATGATCCGAACCGCTAAAGGTGTTAGTCCGTAGTTCCTTGGGAAATTGCCCTTTCAGTTCAAGTTATCCTTGTCTTCAATTTTGGGCCTAGCAACCTCCGATCCATAGTCATCTCGGGTATTGCTCATGTATTGTTCTATAGTTTCCGCCATTATTTCCGCAACTTCTTCCTCCGAGTTTTCTTGGTCATAAAATAGATTGAAATCAGGCGATCTCAATTCGTCAAGACTTAGTGTCTTGAAGTGTCTCCTAGATGATCGAAATTCTCGTTCAGGTTCTTTATAAGGTGTGAATAGTTCATTTGTTGAACTCTTTGTCATGCACTACCTGAAACAAGGGATAACGGTAGGATAGGCTCTTTAGGATAGAAAATTTTTTAGCACGGAAATCAAAGAAGAAAACTAAGGATTCTGTTCCAGATAATTGATACACCGTATCCAATGGGGGTGGATACACCGTATTAATCAGTTGAATGAATACGTTGTATTGGACAGAAAGTTGGATACGTCGTATCCAATGGAAGTGGCTACGTCGTATCGAGTTATCGACCAGAACAGTGTATTAGCAAAACAATTAAATTAAATAATGAAATATGCAAACAAACAATTAAACTAACAAATATACAAAATATACAAAAATATACACTAATCTAATTTACACTACTTCTAAGGGTTAGATCTAATGTTAAAAACCAAAACATAAATAAAAAATCAAGATTAATTTTCACTCCCCGGTAACGGCGCCAAAAACTTGATGTGTCGTTGTGTGCTGTATATTTTTATGATTCAAGTTTTAAATTTATATTTTGCCAACTTAACCAAAAACAACACTTTAATGGGCAGTGTACCCGGTTGGTGATAGATTTGTGGTAAGTAGGGTGTCGAACACTTAAAGCGAGGTTAAATCTCTCAATTTATTTATATTTTGGTTATCTAATCTAAGTTAATTCTAATCTAAGTCAAACCTATTATAATCCTATGTTAGTTCTAATCCTAATTTTAACAGGTAAAAGGGGGGTTTCAGCCTGAGAGACTGGCACAAGTTTGTTTGGTGACTACAATCAATTCAAGACGCTTTAACCCACGCAAGCAAATTAACAGAAGATAAAAGAGCGGTCGAGCCTTATGATGGAAAACTATATTAGCCATCATTAATCTGATTAGAATGTTGGTTTGTTTATTCAGTGCAATGATTACATATCTCGAAGAGGCATATCATTCTTAGACTTAGGCGGGACTTCATCCTAAGACCTATACACATTAATTCTGTCACAATTAAAGCATTCGCATAAAGAATCCTTATTACCTAATTATAATCTATCTTAGGGATTAAAGCAATGGTGATCTTGTTAAACCCTAGCTCATAGAGACTTTACCCACTTACTGCTTAATGGCAATTTATACTCTAGTAGTCCACTTGACCAACTATCCAATGGAATCAGAACATTATTTGTTGAATTATCTAGATTCACCTACTAGTCAACATGTTCAATAAACCAAAGGCAATTTCCGTTAACTAGTTAAGCCAGAAGCATATCCTTAGCATGATTTTAGAAGGACAATATTTGTGATCCTATTATTCTAGATGTATAAATTACTATATGGAGAGTTATCCCGGTATCTAGATTACTTGGTTCGTATCACTAGATCCAGTTGAATGATATGTCGTGTTGGGAATAAATCTTCACAGATTAGTACTGCTCAGAATAGAACTAACAGTACTAACTGAGTTAGTACTGCTAGTATAATATTAGTACTGCTAGTGTTAGTTTGTACTGCTAGTGAAGGACTTAATATTGATGAAGGTTTTGAAGACAAAGACGTGTAACAAGATATGCATGGAGTTATTTATGGTGTATATTATATATTCTGTAAAAAGATATGTATATGTTTAGAATTATAGAAGATCTCAAAAGATTCGTAGTTGTCTTGTAAAGGAGTCCTTGGTGTATAAAAGGAGATCCTAGGTCGTGAAGTTAGATATCAGTTTTCTTATCTTTAGTTTTCCATTAGTGTATAGCTTCAAGGTTGTAAACCCTAGCACTAAGTCGAGTGATAGTATTAATTTATTGAAGCTTTGGAGCTTATTGTGTTGATTATATCGTGAGTCTCAATACTTTACTTTACTGTTTCATTGAGAATACTTCTTAGTGATATAAATAGATTCCGCATAGCTTTTTATCATTCAATCAATGTTTCATTCTTAGTTATTTTTGGATTTTCCTTAAGGGTACTAAACCTTACAAGGATATGGAGTTAATGATTACTTATTGGGATCAACAAGTGGTATTAGAGCTTGTTGTGAAGCTTTGAATAAGAAGAATCAATCAAAACATCCAAGATCTATTCTTTCAGTGATAAGATGGAGGTAGGAACTACCACTAACAATCTGACTGCAAGACTACCTTATTCTATAAACCCTATGAGGACTATGTCTCTGGTTGATGAAGATAGAACAATATTTTTTATGTCTGATTACTCCTCTATGGGAAGTAATTCAAGAATGGAAAAAAAGTGCTTAAGAGAAAACTATTGGAAAAGCTGAATGGTGTATTGTAACCACCACTGGCTGAAAGAAAAATAGGATAGAAGAAATGAAATGAAAGCAAGAGCAACCCTGTTGATGGCACTTCCAAACAAAGACTAACTGAAGTTCCACTCATATCAAGATGCAAAGTTACTAATGAAGGCTATATAGAAAAGGTATGGAGGGAACAAGGAGTCAAAGAAGGTTCAGAGGACACTTCTTAAACAACAATATGAGAACTTTGCTGTATTAAGTTCTGAAATAATGGATCAAACCTTTGATAGGTTACAAAAACTTATCAGTCAGTTGGAGATCTAAGGAGAAGTGATTAACCAGGAAGATATGAACCTAAAGCTCTTGAGAATTCTTCCATCTGAATGGAAGACTCATGCATTAATCTGGAGGAACAAGGTGGAAATTGAAACCATCGGCTTGGATGACTTGTATAATAACTTGAAAATATATGAACCTGAAATTACGGGTTCATCAAGCACAAGTCAAAATTCACAGAATGTGGCCTTTGTCTCTAATAACACTAATAACACCAACAGCACTAACAAAGCAGATGATACTGCTCATGGAGTTCAGTTATACTTCATACTCAAGGTAATATGGTTTAACTTATATGTCTGATAAACTTTGTAATGTTGTCATCTATGCTTTCCTGCACAGTCAACCTTGTCTCCTCCAACTTTCTCAAGAAGATCTGGAAACAAATTCACATCCTGATGATCTGGAGAAATGATCTTTAATGGAGTTAGATGGCCATGCTGACAATCTAGAGCATGAAGGTTTATCAAGAGAACAAGAAGAAACTGGACATAAAATGGTCAAAGAGTTGGTGTTTGACAAGTCTATAAATTGAATGCTTCAACTGTCATAACATAGACATTTGCAAGAGAAATGTGGGTTTCCAAGAAATCTGGAGTAATAAAGGAAAAGAGAATAATACAAGAAACTTTTGCTGTGGAGGACTTCTACTCAGAATGCCTTGATAGCTCAAGATGGAATTGGAGGATATGATTGGAGCTACCAAGCTGAAGAAGAGCAACCTACGAACCATGCATTGATGTCATTTACATCTTCAGGAAGCTCTTCTAGTTCAGATTCTGAGGTAGATTCTTGTTCTAAAACATGTGTAAAAGCTTATGCTACCTTTAAAGAACAATATGATAATTTGTCTTCTGATTACAAAAAGTCTTAATTTAATTTAGTATCTTATAAAGCAGGTTTAGAATCAGTAGAAGCTAGACTAGCTCACTATAAGAAAAATGAGGCTGTGTTTGAAGAGAGCATAAATGTTTTAAAACTTAAAGTTAGACTAAGAGATAATGCCTTCAATGAATACAAAATGAATTTGGAAAAAGCCAAAACAGAAAGAGATCAGTTAAAACAAACATTAGAGAAGTTTCAAAACTCATCCAAGTCTTTAAATAACATTCTGGAAAGTCAAGTAATTGACAAGTTTAAAACAGGACTAGGATATGATGCAGCTACTGCAGCTTCTCCTGTAGTAGAAAGTTTTGTGAATTTAACTGATAAGTCTGGATCAGATAAGGGATATCATTCAGTTTCTCCACCTCTAATAGGAAATTTCATACCTCGTAAACATGATCTAACTTTTATGGATGAAATTGTTACAAGTGAAAATTTAGATGTTACTACTGTTGTTACACCTAGTAATGCTAAGATAGTTGAAAATAAGGGTGTTTCCAACACAGTTGAATCTAATGCTGTTAGGATGAACAACACTAGTGCTCCAATCATTGAGGATTGGAACTCTGGATCGACTGGAAGTTAAGATAGATTATACTGTTTAGACCTAACACTGAAAAGATAGAATTGTTTAAGACTGTCAGGACGAACAGCTTCTCCAAACGAATCAAAACATTATCTAGAGGGAACCAAAGTAAATTGGAACATTCTAGTCCCAAGACTAGGAGTGATTTCTGAATGACTATAAAGTTGGTTAGTGTTGTGGTAGTTTTGAGCATCTACATTATGTGTGTGATAAAAAGATAATATTGTTCTTGTTTGCAAAATGTCTGTTAAAAGGCCTTGAACTTTGTGAATATCCTCTTTTGAAAGCATTTGTTTTTGTTCTAGGATGGTTCACAATTGGTTTTGAGGCAGCAGTATTAACTGATCTGACAGTATTAACTGCTTTTGTGTTAGCAGTATTAACTGGTCTGACAGTATTAACTGTTGCACCAGCAGTACTAAGTTTCCCTGACTTAGTTAAAACTGCTTGTGGAACAAAACTTCTTTTGGGGTGTGGGTGAGTCATTTTATTAGTAAAGTTCTTGTGATTCACCCTTCTTGAGTTGTTCCACACTGGCCTTACAACCTTTTTATCACACACATAATGTAGATGCTCAAAACTACCACAAACATAACAAGCTTTATTAGTCATTTTAAAATCACTTCCTAGTCTTTGGGACATAAGATTGTTCCAATTTCTTTGGTTCCCTCTAGGATGTTGTTTGTTTTGTTTAGGAGCATCTGTTTCCCTAACAGTCTTAACAGATTTTATCTTTTCAGTGCTAGGTCTAACAGTATAATCTATCTCACTTTCATCATCAGAGTTCCAATCCTCAATGATTAGAGCACTAGTGTTGTTCATCCTAACAGCATTAGATTCAACTGTGTTGGAAACACCCTTATTTTCAATTGTCTTATCATTACAAGGTGTAACAACAGTAGTAACATCCAAATTTTCACTTTTAACTATTTCATCCATAAATGTTAGATCAGGTTTGCGAGGTATGAAATTCCCTGTTAGAGGTGGGGGAACTGAATGATATCCCTTATCTGATCCAGACTTATCAGTTAAATTCACAAAACTTTCTACTGCAGGAGAAGCTGCAGTAGCTGCATCATATCCTAGTCCTGTTTTAAACTTGTCAATTACTTGACTTTCCAGTAAATCATTTAAGGACTTGGATGAATTTTGAAACTTTTCTAATGTCTGTTTTAATTGATCTCTTTCTTTTTCTGCTTTTTCCCATTTCATTTTGTATTCATCTAAGGCATTATCTCTTAGTCTAACTTCAAGTTTTAAAACATTTATGCTTTCTTCAAACACAGCCTCATTTTTCTTATAGTGAGCTAATCTAGCTTCTACTGATTCTAAACCTGCTTTATAAGATACTAAATTAAATTGAGACTTTTTGTAATCTGAAGACAAACTGTCATATTGTTCTTTGAGAGTAGCATAAACTTTAACACATGATTTAGAACAAGAATCTACCTCAGAATCTGAACTGGAAGAACTTCCTGAAGATGTACATGCTATTAATGCAAAGTTTATAGGTTGCTCTTCTTATTCAAAGCTTCACAACAAGCTCTGATACCACTTGTTGATCCCAATGAATAGATCTTTAACTCCTTAGCTTGTAAGGTTTAGTACCCTTGGATAAATCCAAAAATACTAAGAATGAAACTTTGATTTTTCTTTTCTTGGTTTTATATTTTTATATTTTGTTTTTCTGATAAAATATATACAAAGAATTACTGTGATTTTGCAAGACGTTCAAGTTCTTGAGGAGATAAACTGCGCATACCAAGGCGACGGACCAAATAGTTGAATCGATCTGCTGGAAGAGCTTTGGTGAAGAGTCGGCCAGTTGGTAACCGTCTTGACAAAAATACAGTTCAATTGTACCCATTTTCCACGTAGTTTCCTTTATGAAATGGTAGCGGACAGCGATGTGTTTTGTTCTTGAGTGTTGGACCGGGTTGCAGGATATGGCTATGCTGATTTCGAATCACAGTAGATTGGAATCTTGTTGAAGTGAAAGCCATAGTCCGTTAACTGTGTCCGCATCCAAAGGACTTGGGCACAACAAACGGATAGAGACACATATTCTGCTTCCGCGGTAGACAGCGCAGTACAGTCTTGTTTCTTTGAGGACCAGCTAACCAACTTTTCGCCTAAGAATTGAGCTCCACCGGAAGTACTCTTGAAGGTGTCTTTACATCCCGCATAGTCAGCATCTGAAAATCCGGTTAGTTCATTAACAAGAATCCTTGTTTACCCAAAGGTCCTGTATTAATGGTTCCCCGGAGTACGAAGATCCTTTTAACCTCTTGGAGGTGCTTGTCGGTTGCTTAGCTTGTACCGAGCACATAACATAGTAGCAGTACGATGTCCGGTTACTAGTCGTAGAACATTAGGGCACATTCATGCTACGATATTTTGTTGCTCGACTGGAGAGACCCATTTTGGATTCCAAGGTCAAGCTTGTCTTTGATCTCCATGGGAGTACCAATGGGATCACAAGTTTCCATTCCATATTTTTTAAGGATTTCTAGCACGTAGTTGGACTGGTTTATAAAGATGCCACGGGGGGATTGGTTAACTTGTAAACCAAGGAAAAACGTCATTTCCCCCATCATTGACATGCGAAGCGGCTTTTCATGAGGTCAGAAAATAGTTGGTATCTCGGGTGTGTAGACCAAAGATTAATATTCATTCAACATAGACCTGTACCACTAAGATGTCATCATCGAAGCGTCTTATAAACAGCGTTGGATCCAATTGTTGCCTTTGTAGACAGTGATTCTGTAGGAGAAACATTAACAATTCATCGTACCATGCCCTTGGTGCTTGTTTTAACCCATATAGTGCCTTCTTTAACTTGTAGACATGGCTTGGATGATCAGCATCGATGAAACCTTCAGGTTGGCACACATACACGTCTTCTTTTAACATACCATGCAAGAAAGCAGTTTTCACGTCCATTTGAAACACAATGAACTATTTGTGTGCAGCATATGCCAAAATATCCTGATAGCTTCCATTCTAGCAACCGGAGCGAAGGATTCTTCTAAATCAATTCTTTCCTCTTGGCGGTACCCTCTCACAACCAGACGAGTCTTGTTTCGGATGACCGTGTTCTCTTCATCATGCTTGTTTTTGAATAACCATTTTAATGTAAGGGGTTTTATGTTATCCGGAGTAGGAACTAACACCCATACATCAAGCCTTTTGAACTGAAGAAGCTCTTCTTGCATTGATTCAATCCATGCACTCTTTGACATTCTTCGGTTCCATAGTGCTTACCGTTAATGCATACATGCACATGTCACCATCAGATCGGAGTTGATTCCTTGTCAAAACTGGTTGTGAGGGTTCTCCTATCACTTGTTCCAGAGGGTGATCCTTAGTCCATTGATATTCATGAGGGTATGGTTGGTAAAACGTATGCATGTTCGATGGATCCACATATTATGAAGTTGATGATACATCAGCACTTGTGGATGGAGTAGCAAAAGGATTTACAAATGTATTTTCATCGAATATAGCATTTGGAACATTGTCAGCAATTGTTGCAGGTTGATGTTGAACATGTTGTTGTGTTTTGAGCTCGTCAACATCCTGTGAAGTGTTTGAAAATTTTGTAGCTTGAGAGGATGAATTTGTTGGTGTCGGTGATGTGTCTGCTGTTGTTATAGTTGCCGTTGGAGTCTAAAGAACTTGAGGTGCTTGAGCAGCCGGAGCAGTTCTTGGAGCAAAAGATGGTTGACCACCAATATAATCATCATACATAGCTTCCATCATGAACAAATTTATTTTTAATTTATTTGACTTGAAAACGAGAAAATATATGATATTCCTAATTTGACTTATCAAAAGCAACCAGCTAAATCACGTTTTCATGACTCAGACTCTAAAGTAATTTGATGTAAAACGACATTCCGGACAACTTTTTAGTTTTGCCCGAGACCCGAAAACAAGCAGAAAATGACTGAAATACCCTTGTAAAATTTTGAAAACGAAAACAACGCGTACCTACATGAAAATAATTAAATTACATTTAATTATCATGTTTTATTTAATAAAAATATTTAATAAATTACTTAGCTTTTTATTTAAAAGCGTTTGTTGAAAACGCGAATATTCGGGTTAAAATTTATTTTTTCGGACAAGGCATAATCGGGTTACCAAATAAATAACAAATATTTTTATAAATGTTATAAAAATATTTATGAAATACTAGCAAGTAAATACTCATTTTCATAGGAAAAATGATTTGGAAAACAATGGCGCAACTTTCGTGTTTTAAATCGTCCGTTAACTAGCCTAAACGAGTCCCGAACCATTAATTAACAAAAATTACACTTCCGGTCCCTCTAGTAATATTTACATCAATAACCCCAAGCTATTATACACTTGCCATTTTTTTTAAACTTATTATATATATATATATATAAAGATAATCAATTAAAAGGGTTATCTATTTTTATAGAGTTAACCTAGCCACTCACTCTCCACTCATCCTCCTAAAAAATTCGGCGCCGCTCCCCCCTTTTTTTTTCGGTCAGAATTCTGGCGATACCGCCTCTCCTCTCCACCATCTCAATCACTAATCTGGTATACACACAAAGCACCTCATCATCGACCCCTCCCACCACCCTGATCACCACCACCACATTCGTACCACCAGCCACGAGCCACACGTCACCGCAGCCACCACAGTTATCACCACCATCACCTTGTCAGAATCCCCTCCACCTCGTCTCCACCATCACATCGACACCACCTCCTCTAATTCCATCAGCCGCACACCATTCACCGCCACACCATCATCACCGATGCCACAACACCATAACCGTCATCATCTCGACAGCATCACCACCCAAAATCACTCATCTTATCACCACCTCGCGCCAACCCATTACCTACCAAATCCCATGCACCACCATCGTGGACCATACCACGTACAAGCCACCACTTCTACCAGCCACCATATATGGTGCGTTTGATTTTGTCACCGGTAAAGGGTGCGTTTGGTTCTAACACCTAAGGGTGCGGTTGGTTTTCTATCACCCACATAGGGTGCGTTGGGTTTGCATAAACCAGTCGAGGGTGCATGTGGTTTTTCATAGCGTTAGGTTTGACGAAAACACCACCAAGGGTGCATCGGATTGGCTGTGTAAACGCACGAGGGTGCGTTTGGTTTTCGTTACCGCACCAAGGGTGCGTTTAGTTTTCATATTAGCACGAGGGGTGGGTTTGGTTTACTAGGATCACAGTTAGGGTGCGTTGGGTCAGTATAAACCACATTGGGTGCGATTTTTAGTATGGCCGAAAAACCATATCGTGTGATTTGTTTTGCTGTTTTAACAGCAAAGGAGCGTTTGGTTTTGATAGTCCCCAAAATGGGTTTTTGTTTATGGGTTAAACAAGGCGAAATTGTGGGTGTTTGGTTTTGTGGGTTAACGGCAGCCAAACGGGCTGTTTGGTTTACACAGATTAGGGTGCGTTTGGTTGGTTTAACCGCACATCAGGGGTGTTTGGGTGAGCAGGAAAGACCATAAAGGGGTGTTTGGGTGAGCAGGAAAGACCATAAAGGGGTGTTTGGGTGAACAGAAACGCACTAAGGGTGTGTTTGGTTTAGCAAAAAAACCAATAAGGGTTCGTTTGGTTTATGCAATCGACTAATAAATATAATTAAAGTTTTTATAAATATGAAATCATTAAAAAAAAAAAATAATATGGACGGGTGGGGCAATGGATGTATAGGAAATGGGATTGTTGAGTATATGTGGTTAAACATACATGATATTCATTATCTTTGTTTTGTGTTTCATAGTCTTGCGGGTGCGTTTGGATTTGCGTATAAACAACCCATATAGGGTGTGTTCGGATTTGCTAGATTTTTATTAAATAATTAGTCCTAGTTTTAGATATATATTGAAACGTGAATGTTTTTGCAACATGATTGATTCAATTGAGGGAAAATAATTAACTTTTGTTAATATGGAAATGTGCATAAAACGAATAGTCCATGCCGAGATTTTATAAAGGCTACCTTAGTAAATTGTTACAAAATCGCCTTTATTTATTAATCTTGAAAATGGTCTTAAGAAATTATTAAATCGTGGAAGACCCGATAATCAAAACGTAAACGATAATTTTAGAGATTTATCATCTAGTCCAAAACTTTAAACGTACGTAATGTTTCATATAAAAGGAACCTTCTACTAAATCATTTGGGGATATCCGGGCGCGTGTCGAATTATTTAGTTTCATTTATTTTTATCATCTTTCTTATAATAATACTTCGGAAAGTATTATATAATTAGAACACTATATTTTAATTGCACCTTTTAATGTAACACATGTCTTGTATTACATACGCTTCGATTTATCTCTTTGGTTTGTGTATCTTGTTAGTATAATTCACAAATGATTGTAAAAACTCGGAGCACAATTTTCATTATGTAATATATACGGAATATATTACACACTTTGTGTTTACTTTATGACTCATTTTGTTTAACCAACCACCAAACTATTACAACTTGAAATCTAAATCTTTTATCAACGTGTCGCGTTGATGTACTCATCCATCGGAAAACCCAAATTCATCATCCTAAACTAGTGGGATGTAACCGTTATAATAAACCGCAAACTTGTTTTCCTTGACACGATGGCCATTTCCAGTTTCCATTTTTGTTTAGACGCTTAATATTTCCATTCCCGCCAATCGTCTCTAACATATGATGTGAGATTATATCCCTCTTTCCATGTTTTAACATTACTTTAACAAAACTCGGGGAGAATACATGTTCATTACAACTTGTTTATATACTCATACTTTTACTCATTTACAAACTCAGTTACTTGATTTATATCACACTCTTTCTACTTATGGATTTAAGTATTTATAGCCGTTTTTTAATACAATGGTTATTTCTTCATTGGACACAAGTGTTTTTGGTTATCATCTCATGTTTACGTGTTGCCTAAGTAACGATTAGACCACTCACTTGCCCGAAACCATCATGAACTGTTAATTACGGATTGTAAGCGTAGATGTTATAAATAGATCTATTAGGACTAATTATGCCTATCCGGGTGAGTAGAGATCACTGTACCGGTGTACCAGACAACGGATATATATCATGTCAAATCTCATTAGGTGTCTAGGTCAGACACCGGTAGGGCAGAAATACATTTGGCATTTATATATGGCCTACCCAAATTAGCTCCGTGTCATGAGCTTACGCCACAGTAGAAAATGTTTTAAATGTGATACTGTATCTATTAAGTAGTCGTCCATACATTTTGGAAATCGTGTGTCCACCTACTTTTGTTGAAAATTACTGATTACGAACAAGTTTTGTCATTATAACGCGAAGAAGCAGTAACACTATACTCTTTGATTTCAACTGTTTACATTTACGAATTCTATGAACCACCAACCTTTATGTACATTTTAAAGCATTATTTTCTCAGGAATTAGTGATTGGCTTACTTGAATTGCATTGGAGTCCTGAAATAGACATGATTTCATTCATGGATTTATCTACTACATACAAATGATCAAATCTAGCTGTATTGGTTCAAATTTTTCATTGTGATGCAATTATGGGACAAATGTTTAATCAGTTTCAAGAAAATTAATGAGTTTACTTTTCAAGACGACACATTTAGAGGAAGGCCGATACTCTATATACATTGTGAAGTTGTATTATGAAGTACCCCCCGATAATTTCCGCTGCGACACATTTTTGGGGGTGTTATAGATTGGTATCAGAGCCATGGTTAATATGAGAAAACTATGTGGGGCATATTTTACCACTAGACTATAATACGTTTTCACAAACTAGCATCACAGCAAACATTTTCAAGTGCATACAACACTACTGCTTACTTGCTCTACAATTATGTGGTGCATTAAGTGCTTACATGACAATACATAATATAATATATATGCCTTGCATTCCTTTTGCGTATAACGAACGTTTATTTAATATAAGAGTTATTTATATAAATACTAAGAACATTTCTAAGGACATTGTGAGATACACAATGGTCTGCCATCCCTACCTCAGACATTGTGGTTTGCACAATGGACTCATCTACACCTCCGACAAAGTGCATTTGCACAATGGTCTCATTTTACACCTCAGACATTGTGAGTTGCACGATGGTCTCTACTCCACTTCGTTTTCCCAGACATTGAAGTTAAACAATGGTCTCCTAAGAATATTTTTCTCAAACTGTATACAATATCGTATTACTCACGAAAGCTGATAAGTGTAAGAATACCATATTCTTTATTAACTAAAATAACCCAATTAAACCTAAAACAGACCAAAAATGGCAAAAATATGCTTGTATTTGTGTTTTGTGTGATCAAAAGTATACGTATAATTCAGAAATCACAAGAAAACCATAAAAACAACAAACAACGGACACGATAACGGAATAGTGAATAAAAGCCGAAGCCAAAGCCATAAAAAGTCCCAAAAATACTCCTGCCAATCAATCTTGGTTCAACAGAAGTCCATTCACAAAGACAAAATCCAAAATATTCCACTTTAGTCCTCCAAGTTTTAGAAAAGGTCCACAAATGGTCCCTAAGCCATTTAAACCAAAAGCCCAATCCAAAAGCCCAACTAACTAGTCCACTTCTCTTTTGTATAAACCACAGGGACCAATCTTGTAATTTCCGAAACACCTTTTACACTACAAAAAGAGAAATGCAAAGACAAGGACTGGATTTGCAATTTAGCCAAAGTCATAACTGAAAATTACCCTTTCAGTTAAAATTTGGGCGCCAAATGAGTGACACTATTCACCCATCGTCCCTAGCTTTTCACAAGGTAAATCAAAGGCTTTTTTGAAATGAAAGGGTACGGATGTCTATTCAAGAGGTCTACAATGAAATGGCAAGGCTAAATCAGTCTAATCAAGTGATAACATTAG
The DNA here is from genome assembly GCA_026074375.1 of Tanacetum coccineum. NCBI lineage: Eukaryota > Viridiplantae > Streptophyta > Magnoliopsida > Asterales > Asteraceae > Tanacetum > Tanacetum coccineum. The sequence continues at coordinate 73,453 of BQNB010001243.1, forward strand.
CTCACTTAAGCAATCAAGCCACGTGGCTATGGAGAAAGCACAATGGAATGAGGATTTTGCATTGATTTCACTCAGCAAACTAACACAAATGTCACATCATGGAGTGCTAGCTTGGCAATCATTGAATCCTAGGTGGAACCAACGCCACAAATTATTCTCAAATGATTGGATTAATGGAAGGTGGTGATTTAAAGGAGCAGGGGAATGACTCAGACTCCTAGAAGCTTCATGTTGTGGCTATAAAATAGAGACCTCAGCTCACACACACAAGGGTGTTAATTTTTATCTTCTTTTTCTAGCTTTTTTTTAGTGTAGCTTTCAGATAATTAGCTTATTTGTAATTCTCTTTTATATAATGTAATCAAAGCTTTTTAAATAAATTCAGTGTTTGTCTTTTCTTAATCTCTTTTACTCATTAGCTCAAATATGTCAATAAGCCTTCATAAGCTCTAATAAGTCTATAAGCTTATTATGGAGCTGAATTAAATCTTAATCATACCTAAGCCTTAAAATCAGCTCTAAATCTAATTACCTTTGCAATTTGGACTTTTGAATATGGAAGGGGAGTTAACAATGGAGGAACTCCCAAGGACCATTACCCTAGCTTATTCATAAGCTAGGGAGCTAGTAGATAAGCTCTAAGAGCATAATAAGCCTTGTTAAGCTAGGCTCTTTGTAAGTTTTCTTTTAAATTCCTTTTGTCTTTCAAATTTTAGTTAAATAAATGCTTAATAATATAGATTACTTACTTGCTTTCATGTTATCATATATGCTTATCTAGTTGCTAACTTGGCTATTTGTTGCTTCATTTTGATCCTCTGATTAAGTTTTAACATCTGTTTTTTTAAGCTTTTTTATAGTCTTAGATAATAGTTTTCAATTTCTGTCTGTAAAACTTCTATAAAATACAAAAATAAGAGAATAGTTTTACTTCTAGAATTTAGTTAATCCAGCTATTGATTCATGTTTATTAAGCTTGTTTTAAGCTCATAGTTATCTGGTAATTAGGTTGTGTCAATTGGATTTCATTAATCATAAGCTATTTCATAATTTTGTCTCACATTAAAGAGTGTTTGGATTTAGCTTAATTGTCCACTAAAAGTCAAAGAAATTTGGGTAGGTTCAATTTGGACCATCTGAGTTTTTAGTAAATGAATGAATTTTAAAAAGTTTAGAAATTACTTTAGATTTTTAAGCATTTTAGAGTTTATTATCTTAAGCTGATTAGCACCGGGCAGTACTTTTTCCTCCTATTCCTTAAGCTTGTAAAAATTTGATCTAAGCCTTCCAAGGCTTAGATCTTGCTTGCCATTTGTATTTTTGCACTCAATTGGAGTGTGTCTAATGCAGCTATAACCACAAGGGTACCTGCACTTTTGGTTTTACCTTTGGACCAAAGAGCATTAGATACACTGACTAACATACTCAACATTATGTTTAGTATGTAAGTACTGTCTTTAAAGCCCTATTTTTAAGCAAGCAATTTGTAGGGTTTAGTAGCTATTCTTTAGTATCTTATAGATTAGGAATAGCTTAATATAGATTAGGGCTTAACTTTCATTTTCTAGCTTAAATTCCTAGGTAAATTTTAGCTTAAAAGTCACTAAAAAGTCAAAAGCACAAAAACCTTCTTAGTTTAAAGTAGCTTTTCCTAAGCTTTTAATTTCTAGCTTATAACTTAAGTTTTTTTAAGATTTGGTTACATTACATATAATATAGATAAAAGTAGTTTTTCAAAAGCTGAGTGAGTAGTATAGCTTATTGAGCAATTGAGCATATAGAATTTTTAAGCTTATTATCTTGTTTCCTGAGTTTGTTACTTTCATCATCATTTTCAGTTGTCTTCTAGTGTTTTAAGCTCAAATTTCTTTTCATAAATAGATTAAGCACATCACAAGCTTTCCAAAACTTCTTTTGTTTATTGCAAGTAAATAAGTAAAAGTGAACTCTAAGGCTCACTTACTGATTCAGCTAATTTGATAAGCTGTTTAAGAGCTTAATAGTGGTTTTCAGCTTAAGTCCCTTTTATTAAAATTGCTTAATTTTATGTCCTCTTTAAGCCCTAGTATTTAGTTTTTTCATAAAAGAGTTAAAAAATTAAAAAAAGTCCAAAAGGGTTGTGCCAAGTTCTTACCGAGACCGTCAACTAAACAAAACCACTAACGTCTAACCACTACACCTGCCCTTGGTACTTTTCACATTTGTCATAAATAGTCTTTGCAACATTTATTTGTTAACCACACTTTCTTTTCTTATTTTACTAATAAGTCGTAGCCTTGTAAGGCTTAATTAGAGCTTATTCTTTAAGCTGGGCTTTTCCTTTTATTTTTCATAGGATCTTAGTTTCATTTTAGAATTGTCCTGATTTTTTCATAATTTTTCATTAAGACTTGTATTTTTTATAATTTTTCTTGTATTTTAAATTTCGAAAAGCATTTAAAAATAGAAAAAAAGTTTTAAAAAATTACAAAAAAATAGTTTTTAGGTTTATAAAAAAATGCTTTACTTTTACATTAGGAAAAATCATTTTCAACCTTTTTAGATTTTAATTTTCATTTTTGAGTTTTTATTTTTAATTTTAAAAATAGGATTTTAATTTTTAAAATAGTTAAAAATATTTCCTTAAATTTTATGTTATTTAATTTTCCTAAGTTTTAAAAAATTAATTTCCATTTTTAGACTTTATTTGCTATTTTTTTAGGATGTTAATTAGATTTAAATAGTTTTAATTAATAAAAAAAAATTCAAAATACAAAAAAAAAAAGTTTTTCTTCTCTTAGAAAATTTTCTTCATGTCACTATTATATAGGTAATAAAATTTAGTTTACATTTTTAGGAGTTAATTTTAGTGTATTTACTTATTTGTCGCTTTTAATTGCTCCCGTTAATTTGTTTAAGTGTTTAATAGCTTTTAATTGTTCATTTTAATTGTTGTTTTTATTTAGTAGTTATAGTAACTCAAAAATATCTTTCCTCTCATTCAAAATCATAATCCGACTAAAACCGTGGTTTCAATTACACAAGTCGTGGGAAAACGACCGTGTGATCATACATCCCGGTTAACTATACGTATTATATATTATATTATATATTTTTGAGAGTGAATTTTCCTTAGGGAATTTTCTTAATTGCTCTTAAGGTTATATTAGTATATATATTTTATAGTGTATTAAAACTACTATCAGTTTTTGGCACCGCTGCCAGGGACTTGTGTTACGATTCCTTTGTTTTTTTTTGTTTGTGATTTGGTTGAAATCCATTTCGCCTCGAAAGTTTCATTCTGTTATAAATTATTTTTCCCAAAAAAATCCAAAAAATGAAAAAAAATATAAAAAGTAAAAAAATATATATATTTCTTTTCTTTTTAGTATAGCTATCATATAAAAAACATATAAAAAAAATCAAAAACATAAAAAAAAATTCCTTAAAAAAAAGAAACTAAATAAACAAAGTTGGTAAAAGAACACCAACATATAATACCTTCAATTGAGGTATTATCATAAATAAGTTCGGGTGAACTTGAAAAGTTCCCAAATCGAACCAAAGATTAAACACTTGCCACTTGTGTCTCACGAAGTACGGCTCACCTTGAAAAGCAATTTTTAAAGAGCTACCGTGAAGTAGTTTGAATATTGTTTAAGTCTCTTTCGTGTAACCGATAAAATTTGTTGTGAATATAAAATTAAAAATCCAAAAAATAAATGTAAAATTTTTCTTTTAATTCTAGTTTTTTCCTTTTAGATTTTCTCTTTTTAAGTGGCAATGCGCACTTCAGTGATCGCGTCGCAAACTCGTAACCGTAACCGTCGTCAACAACAACAAACCCTTCCGGTTGTTGTTGAACCTTGTAATTTAGAAGAGCCAATTCCCGGACAAACCATAGTTGCGATGGCAGATCGAACTATGGAGGAATTACTCCGTGCACCCACCGAGGGTTACGGAGAAGCTATTGTTTTACCCGAAATCAATGCCGATCATTTTGAGATCAAAACTAATTTGCTTCAATTAGTTCAAGCGAACCCCGTTTTCATGGTTTAGAAAATAAAATCCCCATGCTCATATTAATAGTTTTCCAAAGGATTACTTCTGACTTAACGATATATGGTATGGCCTAATGATGTGATTAGAAGCTCATGATGTTTCCTTATTCCGCTCGAGGGAGCCGCTAAAATTGGCACGAGAAAGAACCTCCTAATTCAATACCTAACTTGGACTATCTCGTTACAAAGTCGATACCAATTTTCCCCCTTCAAAAACCACTCACCGTTAAGAACAAAATTTCCCCATTTTTCAACAAGAATTCGATGAATCTTTTAGTTAGGCGTAGGAACGTTTAAGGGTAATGCTAAGATCTTCCCTCACCACGGAGATTCGGAATTAAATAGGTTTAATACCTTTTATAATGGTTTAACCGAGAATGAACAAGACTCCTTAAATGCCGCGGCGGGTGGTAATTTGTTAAGTAAGACTACTAGGGAAGCTTTGAATATAATTGAAAACAAATCAAAAGTGCGTTATTCGAGAAACAAAACAAATGCTTCTAGGGTTAATCTAAGGAAAATGTTAGCAAAACGGATGAACGAATTGATAAACTTGCGGATCAACTTTCGACCTTAGTCGAGATTGTTTCTAAAAAGGTTGTTATCCCTCCCGCACCAGTTAAGGCGGTTGAGGAAAATTGTGTTACTTGTGGTGGAACTCATGCATGGTATAATTGTCCGGCTACCGATAATAACCAAAATGTTTGTGCAACCACGGGAACTTATAATCAACAAGCCACACCAAATCGAGTTAAGTATCAAATGGTACCACGACCATGATTTGCTCTTTGCATAAAATTTTCCAATCGTCCAAAATGGAAATTAACTAATCAAGGTCAAGGGAATAATTTCAATCGAGGGAAAATTTTTCAAAAATCAAAGTTTTTGCCATTTTTGATCCGTTTTGGGTTTATTTGGGTTATTTTAAGCATAAATAGATATGTGTATTCTACACTTATCACAAAGCATGGGAACGTTTTAAAGGACTTCTTCGTCAATGTCCTCACCATGGTTTCTCGGAATTACATCAACTTGATACGTTTCACAATTCCTTGAATACCAATGATCAAGATGCCTTAGATTCCGCCGCGGGTGGCATGGCCGCCTTACTTGAAGACAAAATGAATATTCGAATGAGCCGTTTAGAGAAAGCGATTAGTGAAAAAATGCTACGACTCCTGCTACCGTACCAACCAAGCTTCAAGTTCAAGTTCAATACCAAGCAATACCATTCCAAACCCTAGGAACGAAGCCAAGGCAATTACTACACGAAGTGGTGCCTCATACGATGGACCTCCAATTCCATCGCCGGTGGTGGAAAAGGAACCCGAGGTAACAAAGGATATGAAGATGCCTAGCACCGAAGACATACAACCTCAAGTTGTCCAAGACTTAGGAAAAGAAAAAGAACCAATCAAAGAGCCTTCTTTTTCTCAAAAGACCAAGATTAGTTTGCCTTACCCTTTAAGACTTGCAAAAGAGAAAATTCGTGAAAAGGATGATATCCTAGCTTCAAAGTTTATGGAAATTTTTCGTAATCTTCACTTTGAGCTAAGTTTCGCGGATGCTCTCATTCATATGCCAAAGTTTGCTCCGATGTTCAAAAAGATGCTTAATAAGAAAGACAAGTTAATCGAGTTAACCAAGACACCTTTGAATGAAAATTATAGTGCGGTTGTCCTTAAAAGGCTTCCGGAAAAGCTAGGTGACCCCGATCAATTTCTTATTCCATGTGATTTTTCGGAGTTTGATAATTGCTTAGCCCTAGCCGATTTAGGTGCTAGCATAAATCTCATGCCTCTTTCCATTTGGAAAAAGCTTAAACTCTCGGGCCTAAATGATATTAAGATGGCGTTAGAATTAGCCGATCGAACAATTTCCAAACCAACCGGTGTAGCCGAGAATGTTTTTGTCAAGGTAAGAAAGTTCTACTTTCCGGCCGACTTTGTTCTTCTTGATTTCATAGCCGATCCTCGAGTACCGTTGATACTCGGGAGACCTTTTCTTAGGACAACTCATGCTTTACTTGATGTATATGAAGGAGAGATTGCGCTTAGAAATGATGATCAATCTTTAACCCTTAAATGTGGTGATACTCCTTCTATTTCGAACAACAATCTCGAATCGTTGAAGAAAGTTGATCTTATTGATGTTACGTGTGAAGAGTACTCACAAGAAGTCTTAGATTTTTCCGACTCAATTGCGTATGGCAATCCTTCTCCCGGATACGATCCAATTGTTTCAAATTCTTCTCCAACTCTCACTCCTTTCGAGGATAGTGATTTTCTACTCTTAGAAGAAGCTGATACTTTTCTTGCTATAGCCGATGATCCAACTTCACCGGAAGTTGATGAAGCTTATTATGACCCAAAGGGGGACATTCTCCTTTTCGAATCTCTTCTTAATAGTGATCCTTCGCCTTCACTAAATCAAGAAAGTTACATACCAAAAATTAAGAAAGAGCTTAAAGTTTGTAAATCTATCAAATCTTCAATCAATGAACCTCCTGAGGTTGAACTTAAGGACTTACCACCTCATCTCGAATACGCATTTTTAGCAGATAACAACAAGTTGCCTATTATAATTGCCAAAGATTTGAGCGATGATGAAAAGACCGATCTCATAAAGGTTCTTAAATCCCGAAAGCAAGCAATTGCTTGGAAGCTCTCTGACATTAAGGGTATTAACCCAGAGTTTTATTCTCATAAAAGTCTAATGGAAGATGAATATGAACCAACGGTCCAACATCAGAGAAGGGTTAATCCAAAAATTCATGATGTCATTAAAAAAGAGGTTGAAAAACTTCTTGACGCTGGATTGATCTACCCAATCTCGGATAGTCCTTGGGTGAGCCCAGTACATTGCGTCCCGAAGAAAGGTGGAATGACCGTAGTAACAAATGATGATAACGAATTAGTGCCAACAAGACTTGTCACAGGATGGAGAGTATGCATAGATTATCGTAAGTTGAACGAAGCTACAAGAAAAGACCATTTCCCTTTGCCGTTCATGGATCAAATGCTTGAGAGACTCGCAGGAAATGAGTACTATTGTTTCCTCGACGGTTTCTCGGGTTATTTCCAAATTCCAATTGATCCAAATGACCAAGAAAAGACCACATTCACCTGCCCATACGGAACGTTTGCTTATCGCCGCATGCCTTTTGGTTTATGCAATGCACCAGGCACGTTTCAAAGGTGTATGATGGCAATCTTCCATGACATGATTGAAAAGACAATGGAAGTCTTCATGGATGATTTCTCGGTTTTTGGAAATTCTTTTTCTACGTGCCTCACCAATCTAGAAAAAAATGCTTAAACGGTGTGAAGACACCAACTTAGCTCTAAATTGGGAAAAAAGCCATTTCATGGTGAAAGAAGGTATCGTACTCGGACATAAGATCTCGAAGAAAGGAATTGAAGTCGACAAAGCTAAGATCGATGTGATTTCTAAGCTACCTCACCCAACCACCGTTAAGGGAATTCGAAGTTTTCTCGGGCATGCTGGTTTTTACCGCAGATTCATCAAAGACTTTTCAAAGATCTCTCGACCCATGACCCATCTCTTAGAGAAAAACACTCCTTTTATCTTCTCGGAAGATTGCATTCTAGCCTTTCAAACATTGAAAAAGAAGTTAACCGAAGCTCCAATTCTCATTGCTCCAAATTGGGACCAACCTTTTGAAATCATGTGTGATGCAAGTGATTATGCAATAGGTGCGGTTCTAGGGCAAAGGATTGAGAAGCATTTTAGACCAATTCATTATGCAAGTAAGACAATGACCGAAGCAGAATCAAACTACACAACAACGGAAAAAGAGATGCTTGCAGTTGTTTACGCTTTTGAGAAGTTTCGATCATATCTAATCATGAACAAAAGTGTTGTTTACACGGACCACTCCGCATTGAAATACCTCTTCAACAAGAAAGACGCCAAAGCAAGATTGCTTAGATGGGTCTTACTTCTTCAAGAATTCGATTTTTCAGTAATTGATACCAAGGGAGCTGAAAACTATGCAGCCGATCACCTCTCTCGTCTTGAAAACCCGTATGAGAATGTTTTTGATCCTAAAGAGATTAATGAAACTTTTCCTCTTGAAACATTGAATATGGTGACTTCTCATGATAACCAAAATACCCATTGTGGTTTGACCGATATAGCAAATTTACCATCGTGGGGAATTTTCTCATCAAAGAATGTCAACCCACAAAAAATGGATGTTTTTCAAAGGATATAAGCTTACTTTTGGGATGATCCCTTATCTCTTTCGTACCATGTTGCGGATCAAATATTCGTAGGTGTGTATTTAGCCAAGAAGCTCTTAAAATCCTTAAGCTTGGTCATGAAGGACCCAAAGGGGCCATCATAGTGCTAATATCACGCTAAGAAGTATTTGAATGCCGGTTTCTTTTGGCTACAATTTTATAAGGATGCTTAAGTATGATCAAATCTTGTGATGCATGTCAAAGACAGGCATATTTCAATCGAGAGGAGTGCCTCAAAATTGCTATCCAAGTTTGTGAAAATTTTCGATGGTATGGGTATTGATTTTATGGGACCTTTTCCGTCGTTATTAGAGGAACAAATATTTTTCTAGTAGACGTTCGATTATCTTTCCAAAATGGGTTGAGCCAAGGCGCTCCCCACAACGATGCTTGAGTAGTTGTCATATTTTTGAAAATCCCTTTTCCCGATTCGGTGCACCTGAGAGCGAATCAATAAAGCGATCATGGACCCATTTTTGTCAATGACAAAAATTGATAAATTATGTCTAAATATGTGTTACACATCGTTTTTCTACCGCCTTACACAACCCTCGACTAGTGAGTCAAAGTCCGAGCGGTGACGAATTGTGGACTTTAAAAAAGTATCTTAGGAAAGGACGGTAGGAGAAAAACGTGCCTCATGGTCAGACAAGTTAGACGATGCATTATGGGCATTCCGAACGCTTACAGACTCCAGTCGGATGCACGTCCTACAAGCTAGTTTATGGAAAATCGTGTCATTTACCAGTTGAGCTAGAACATAAGGCATATTGGGCTCTTAAGCATGCCAACTTCGATCTCAAAACCGAGAGTGATCATCGAAAGCTCCAACTCAATGAACTTCGAGATCAAGCTTATGAGAATTCATTAATCTACAAGGAGAAGACGAAGAAACTTCACGACTCAAAGATCAAGAATCAAATCTTCAATGTTGGTGATCAAGTTTTACTTTTCAACTCCCGATTAAAGATTTTCTCCGGAAAGCTCAAGTCCCGATGGTCCGGTCCTTTCACTATTACCGAAGTTTTTCCTTATGGCACTGCCAAATTGTCTCATCCCGGTGGTTCTAATTTCAAAGTCAACTACCACCGCCTTAAGCATTACTATGGAGGGGATACACCACCATTGGTTATCCCGGATCTCCAACTTTCGCCTAAAGGACAAACTAAAAAATCAGGGGATCGAGTCGAGCTTGTGACTCGGTGACAAAAAACAAGCCGCTTCGTGGGAGTTCACCCCATGCTTATCCATTCTCTTTCTATTTTCTTAAATAATGTGTTGTGATTGTGTTTTGTATCCTCTTCGGTTTCTTGTTGTTTTGTTTTTTGTGTGTTTGTTGTTTGTTGTGATTTTTGCAGGATTGAACCCAAATTTCTAAAAAAGACTCTCGTGTCCGGTGTTGTATCCCGTTTCACTCGAGCTTTCATCCTTTGTGTGAAAATTAGTTTGGAAAATCCGATATACTTTCATCTTATCAATTACGTTTTTCTTTGCATAATTCATAAACGGCTTAAGATTTTCGTTGGAACCCGCCTTTAACATTGGAGGACAATGTTTTGTTTTAGTTTGGAGGGAATCTATCGATTTGATGTTACTTGCTTATTATTTTGTTCTCACATACCCGTTTTCCCACAAAAAATACAAATTTTAAATTTTAAGATCTTATATAAAATATATATATATATATATATATATATATATATATATATATATATATATATATATAAAAAATGTTAAGACAAAAATGTAGGTTTTCCGTTGGTAAGAATAAGAAGTAATTTTTGACCCGATCGTACGTGTAGAGTTCTAGCTTTTTCCCTTAACAATTAATGATGATAGTTTGTGCTAGTCTCATGTAGACTTTAAACATGCTAGACTTGAAATCATTAGTAAATGAAGACTTGTGCTAATCTCAAGTAGATTTTAAATATGCCGAGTTGGATTTTATATAGGCTAAGTATTTGCGAATTTCTTTATTAGAGATTTTAAATTGCAAAGAATAAGATATGATAGTGTTGATTACGAGTTAGGATGCTAAACAAGGTTTATTTGGAAAGCTTAAAGGCTTATAAGAATAACTTGTGGTTTTTCTTCCCCGGAGTTCTTAAAATGATTAATTATACGTGTTCTCTTTAATTTTTACAAATTAGAGTTTTACTCTTAAAAGTCTAATCAACATATTCAGAGAAAAAGCTTTATCGATGATGAAGTCAAACATCGTTGGTAAATAAGAATTTTAGTTTAAGTCTATACTTTGGGTTTCTAAAACGAAATTTTTTCTATTTGCAAAAATAATGTGTTAAATTAATTAATTAGTTATATAAAAAAAATCTATAAAAATGTAGTTGGTGAATAAAAAGGATGCAAGTTATAAATCCTTAGTGTTAATAATTAATATACAAACTCCATCGCAATAAAGTACATGGGCATTTGTCGGTTCGCTCCCGATGTGACATCGAAAGAAAGGGGTGGAGGGCAAGTATTTTGTTTTATTTGTTTTTCCTTGTATCTGATATGGTATATTTAGGGTTGGTATCATAATAAGTACACGAGCTCTTGTCGGAGGCGTGGCCGATGTGTCGTCGAAAGAAAAGTGATACCGATTCCTAGCCTAATAATGTAAATAGAAATAATAATGTTGCAAGTTAGAAAATAAATAGTGAAAGTTTCATTCTCTAAAACCAAGGTATTCTTTTGAACTAAGGTTTGCAAAAGTCTACAAGGCTTTTTCATCGGAAGTTCATGCGTTTCGATTAGTATTCTCCGGATGGGGTGTCAAAAGCCTTAGCACTTACCCGATGACGGTGGGATGCTAGAGAAGAAAGTCATTAATGGGACAAGTGAACCAACGATGTCTTAGCTAAGGAGGTTTTTGTTTGCTTTGAGTTGTGATCTTGCTAAGTGATTAACATATTAGCCCAAAAGGCCCATGTGTAAAGCTTGGTCGGATTTCAACTATCTAAATATGTGGATTTAATGGTTTAAATTAATTTGAACACACACACCTAAATATATGATTTATGTCGGGAAGAGGAATTCACAAGTTGTAATTATAAGTAGTCTTAGCATCTTAGTTCGTAATTAGCAGTGATCTTATTTTTAAGCTTAGCATGGGAAAAGTGAAAAATCGGGAATGATGAAGTTATCTTTTAGACACTTAATTGTGCTTTTTATTCTATGATCCTTAAAGTTACCAATGAGGTAATGAAAACAATACATTATGTCAACACAAATAAGTTGTAGTTAGGTAGTATATTATCAAAAAAAAACCATAAAAAGAGAAAAAGTTTTGAAAATGGGAAATCGGGTGTTTTATAACTTGTGACTTAGAAATTTTTCCTTCAAAAACTTTACTACTTCTTAAAGGATTAGTTTGGGAAATTTCTTAAGTATTTGGTTATAAGGCATGTGATATTGCGTGAGGACACGCAATCGTTTAGTTTGGGGAATTTTGATAAGTGTAAAATACACATATCCGTTAATACCTAAAATGACCCAATTAAACCCAAAACAGACTAAAAATGGCAAAAATATGCTTGTTTTTGTGTTTTGTATGTGCAGGTACGGATATATCAAAAATCACAAGAAAACCGTCAAGAACGGGCAAATACCTGGCACACGAGTAACGGAAAGAAGAAGCACAAAAGAAGCAGAGATGCCAAAGCCAAAGTAGGAAGTCAAAATGTCAAAATTTGGTCAACTTTTGGTCAATCCTTAGTCAACAGAAGTCTAACCATAAAAGGACCAAAAACTAAATGTTTCAACAACAAACTCAAATTTCAGAAAGTTACACAAATAGTCCCTAAACCCTTATTGGGCCTATAAACCCTAAAAACCCTACCCGGATACCTTTAAAGCCCAAAGCCCAAAGCCCAAACCATAAGCCCAAAAACCTAGCCCATTATCTTTTTTATAAACCACAGGGACCTAAACTGCCATCTTTGAAACTCATTTTTACACCACACTAGTAATAAACAAAGAGAGGGGCCAATTGTGCAAATTTTCCAAACTTCAACTGAATTTAACTCTTTCAGTTAGAAACTTGGCGCCAACCATGGTTACTATTCATCCTTCGTCCCAAAATTTACCAAGCAGTCAAAATAGAGGGCAAATGGAAATTAAAGGCTAATATGGACAATTCAAGATCCCTAATACACAAGGGCAAGGTTAATTATGTCAAATCAAGAGCAATCATTGGTCTACTCAAGCATAGATCACACGTGGCTATGGAAGAAGCACAAAGGGACGTGGGTTTTGCACTAAACACACTCAGTAAACAAACACAATTGAGTCTCAAACGGATTGCCACGCTGGCAATCCGTGTGAGCTCATTAGTGATCCAATGGTGAAAAAAAAGGATTCAATCATTGAAGGATGATCAAGGGATGAGATTAAAGGGCGCGTCTAACAAACTTTAGGCCTAGAAGCTTCAGCTTAGCACTATAAATAGCAACCTCCCTCACACACATTGAGGATCTTTTTCTTTTCTAGATTTTAGCTTAATAAGCTTTTAGAATTTAGCTTAATGTAATTTTCTTTAAAGTAATGTAATCAGCTTTTCTTAGTTAATGAAATACAGTTTTAATGTGTTATAATGTTCTTATTTTCATTTAAAAAGATAATAGTCAATGGTCTTAAATATTAAGCTCACTACTCAAAAGCTTCAATAGCTTATATTTAAGTTCTTTCAGTCTCTAAGATGAAATTGAGCTTAACCTCACCTTAATCATACCTTAACTTTTAAAATCAAGCCTTAAAAACTATTTACCTTTGTTTTATGAACTTTGGACTATTGGAAGGGGAGCTTTAATTTGGAAAGAGATCCCTAGGACTTAAAACTAGCTTATAGTTAGATAAGTAGAGCTGGTAGTTGCTTCATTGGGTCCTCTTTGTTTAGCTAGAGGTTTAAGTATTGTTCCTGTTAAAATTTCATTTGTCTTTTTAAATTCATAGTAAGATTCTTAGAATTTGTTAATTGTATAAACTGCTTATTTGCTTATCTTATCCTGCTTAATTGTGCTTTTTTTATATATTAGTACTTATTGGTAATTATTATTCTATCTGTTTTTAATAGATCTTATATTTGATTAATTCCTTTTACCCCCCCCAAAATATTTTTTTTTTTTTTTTTATACTATAAAAAGCCAAAAATATAGAAAGTAGTTTAGATCTTAATTAATGCTTATTCAGTGTTAAAACTTATGTTCATTAGCTAGTTTTTAGTAGTATATTATCCTGGTTTTATGAAATCTCATTAGTTAAATTTTCATTTTAGTTGTTTAATCAAAAGTTGTCACTAGGTTAAAGGGGTGTTTGGAATAAGCTTCTTTGACCACATTAAGTCAAAGTGAGCTTTAGTTTTTCATTGAGTAAGTTTCAATTTCATTTAAAATTAATAGTTAAAGAGTTTTTATAGGTTAGATTTTGGAAATGAAAAGAATAGGGCTTATTATGTTCATTTCAGCACCAGGGGAAATTTACACTCTTTCTTTGCTTGTGCAAATGTGAACCAAGCCATTTAAGGCTTGGTTTGTGCTTGTTTTGTGTTGTCAACATCAATTAAGACGTGTTTTGTGTTTAGTACCAAACCTTTATGGGTGCCTGTATATATGATTTTGAGCTTTGCAAGTGCATCAGCAGAACCTTAGCGTTCCTGACTGTCACTTTTAGTTTCTATTTTAGTTATAGGTAATCATAGGTTTACGCTTTTAAGGTTCAAGTAGCTTATAGATTCAGATGTAGCTTAAATATTATTAGGGTTTTGTTTTCATCTTTATTGCTATTTCTAGCTTCATTTGCTGACAAAAGTCAGCAAAAGCCAAAACAGTTGCAGTCCACGATTTAGCTTCTATTATTGATTCTAGCCTTAGAGTGTTTGATTTTATGATTGGATTTATAGCTACAAGTAGTTTAGACTAGTTGCAATAGGCTTCAAGGTCTGATGAAATTGCTTTTTGAGCATTTGAGCTTATATAGTTTTTGAGCTTATTGCCTTGTTTCCTGAGTTTACTACTTTCATTATCATTTTCAATTATCTTTAAGTATTTTCAGTTCAAAGTTCTTTTATATCAGCTTAAGCAAATCATAATCTTTTCAGAACACCTTTTGCTTTTTCATTTGAGCTTAATTTGAGTAGTTTACAGCTGATTTAGTAAAACCAAGGGTAAACCCCTACATTCTGTAAACAGCTTATTGATAAGCTGTTTTTGAGCTTATTATTGGTTTTCAGCTAATAGTATTTTCATTAAAAGATCCTTTTCCACCAGACTTGTTCTCCAACTTTGCTTTTATAAGTTGTCAATAATAAGCACTTTTTAGGACTCAACTTATTTTGGGCTTAATTGGACTAAACTTGTAATCGGGTTGGGCCTCAGGGTAGGAAGTGTAACTTTTGTAAGTTTTAAGTGTTTTCTCAGTTTGTCCTTTGTTTTTGCTATTGTTTGTCCTTTAAGGATTGCTTAGTTAATCCTAGTAGTTTAAGTTTTCTTGTTAGTTTAATAATTTTAATAAATAATTAGGTTTAGTTTTTAATTAGTTTAGTTAAACTTTAATTAAAAAGTAAAAATTAGGGCTTTTATTTTTATAAAATTTCTCATCATTTTCTCTTTTTAGTATAATTTTTATAAAAATTTTAGGGTTTATATTTTTAGCATTTTTTATTATTTTTAAGTTTTTAATTAGATTAAATTTTAGAAAATTCATATTTTAAAAACTAAAAAGCCAAAACTAGTGATTCCTTTTTCTAAATTTTTATTTTTCTTCGTTTTACATAGGAAAAATATAATTTCAATTATTTGCTATTTTTTTTATTATTTTAGGATTTAATTAGATTTAAATAGTTTTTTTAATTAAAAAAAATCAAAGAAAAAAATATTTTTCTTTCTCCTAAAAATTTCTTTTGCCTTAATTTAGGTTTAGGAATTTAGTTTGCATTTTTAGGACTTAATTTTGATTTACTTGTTTATTTGTCACGTTTTATTTGTTTCCCGTTACCCTTTTAAGAGCTTAATTGCTTTTTAATTGTTTATTTCATTGTTGATTTTATTTGGTAGTTATAGATCCATCAAATATTATGCTTTCATTCAAATCAGTTATCCGAGCTTAAAAGTGGTTTACAATTGCACAAGTCGTGGGGAAACGACCCGGGTGATCTTATTACCCGTTTAGGTATACGTATTATATATTTATATTATATAGATTTTTTTTTTAAGTTTGTGTATTTTATCAAAGCGTAACTTGGTAATTTTCTTATTGATCTTTGGTAATATATTGTAGTATTTTATTTTATGTATGTTATAAAATTATCTCATGTAAGCAACT
Source organism: Tanacetum coccineum (assembly GCA_026074375.1). Lineage (NCBI taxonomy): Eukaryota > Viridiplantae > Streptophyta > Magnoliopsida > Asterales > Asteraceae > Tanacetum > Tanacetum coccineum. The sequence continues at coordinate 89,078 of BQNB010001243.1, forward strand.
TCACAGTTCAACCGATCTTAATCCTCTAGTTTTGAAGACGATCTAATCTTTTTCTAGTTCAACCGATCATAGTTTTGTCCAGTGCTTAACCGATCGAGTTTTTTCTAGTGTAACCCGATTCTATATTGAACGTGTTTAATTCGAACTAGTAAGATGACTGTGCAAAAACGATCTAGTAGTTTTTCAGTTGGAAACCAAACTAGCTATATTTAGGGTCTAACCATCTAGATTGTTACAGTAGTGAATCGATCTAATTAATGCAGTTGTGAACCAATCTAGTTAACTTCATTGCGAACCGAAACTGTAAGATTATCGAATACGAACCACTCAAATTTCAAATTATTTACGGTTTATCTTCTTTGAATTGTAAAATCTCATGAAACATTAACTTGTTTCCGGTTTAGTCAAGAATTGAAAATCCCAGCTGTAGTATCAAGGAAATTCAAACATTTAAAAGACACATATCAAACCACAATTTCTTTCTACCCACCGATCGATCAATCAGTAATATTTTTGATACCACTTTATCAATGACGACTCTTGTGCACTAGAGCCACCTACTCCACCCCCACCCCCCAGTTATTCTCTCGGGTGGTGACAACAAAACCCATCGTATGCTTGAAAAACATTGTATGACTGTGGAAAGCATAATTAACTCTATATGATGATAGAGTCCTGGTAGATGATTATTGCTTATGTTGAAAAAGGTCCAATTGTTGGCCAACAATTAAGTGGTATGTTGTACCAGACCTAATGATATACTGCTATTAACTCACTGAAACCTTTCAGATGATTGTGTCATTAAAGCAATAAACATCATTCTTCAAGGCATTCCAACTAAAATTTATGCTCTTGTCAGTTCAAACATCGTGTAGCAAAGGATATTTTGGAAGTAAAATCCAATTGCTCATGCAAGGAACGTCGTTAACAAAGCAAGGAACAAGAGTGCAAAGTTTGTACGATGAATTTGATAGATTTACAGTACAAGAAAGAAAGATGTCGTTAACACAAGTACTACTTTGAGATTCACTTTGCTACTCAATGATATGGAATATTTACATGTTGCCACTAGAGCATTGTAAGTAAATACCAAGTCTCTGAATACTCTTCCTGCTGAATGGAGCAAATTCGTTACTGATGTTAAGTTGGTCAAAGACTTGCATACTACTAATGTTGATCAAATTCATGCTCACTTAGAACCGAATTCACACAAACATGTATAGATCTAGAGAGAGAAAGTTAGAGAGAGAGAATAGTTGAGAGAGAAAATAATACACACTTAAGAGTGTGTGTAAAATGACTAGATGCTTACCTCTTCCAAAGTTGGAAGAGGTATTTATAGTTCTTACAATACACCGGGTATTAGCACCCGGTTCAATACCGAAAGTCATACGTTTACCTATTAAACTACGAGCTATAATGAACAGTAAAATACATGGGGTGACCGAGTCTTTTTCTAATATCTAACAATCTCCCCCTAAGGGAGGTCACCCCTGAAAATACTAAACTTAAGCTCTTCAATCTTCAGATTGATCTTATGTATAGCTCGTAAACGTTTGATTTCATTGATCTGTATCTTGTGAATCTGAAGCAGTGAACTTTAGACTTTTAGGCTTTAGCTTGACTTGTATGTGATCTTTGAGCTTCTTTGAGATCATCATCCAATCATAATCTCTAATCATCCTCATGTGATCTTTTGCCATCTGTAACTTGTGGTCATTCGGAATGATATGCTCACACTTTTCTTGATCTTGAAAGCTTGAATATTCAGAGTTGCGGAAGCTTTAATAACAGATACTTGAGCTTTCATGATATCTTCGAATGTGTCGTTTAAGAATGAGCACGCGGTTATGAACTTGATTTTGTTGGAACACGGTATCTCCATCTCCATCTTTAAATGTTCCTGTAATAAAACAGTTAGCAATAAAGAGAAAATTGATTTGTAAAAACAATCGATGCGATACTTTGCAAAAGAGTTTTGTAACACATCGAAGATTGTATTTGTTTTCCAAAGTCCAATAACTGTCAATTCGTATACTGGAACAAGTTTGATTCATGTAGAATCGCACCATTGTTGTTTTCCAGTTTTCATAAGTTTGATCCATTAAGGATCTCATAAGTCACCTACCATGAGCTTGTTTGAAGTTGGCTCAAGCAGGATTTCCATCTTTACTGTGAATACTTACGTATCACTCGGATGTTCTGGCAAAATCACAAGGATAATGCGTAGGACTTCTTATGAATAAATTCTTAGGTAATCACAGTGTGTGAATAACAAGTAAATTGGAATTGTCCTAACGAGATTAATTGATGATCTCTTGGCTCTAAACTCAAAAGTGCGTTTTGATTTTAGTGATCGGAGGCTGGAGCTGACTGCCACCTTTTCAATACCGACTTACTCGGAGTGAGTGAGTCAGTAGATTACATGTTTAGTCTCCGTGAGAAATGAAACAGAAATCTTTTGAGAGATTTTGCAGTGGGCTAGGGGAGGGTTGTGCATTGCATCACTGGTCCATGATGTCCCTTAATGTCAGCAAATCATCCTTCGTGTTCTGACTATCATATGTATTGACACGATTTCTGCCTAAAGTGTATGGAGGGTTTCTTTCTTTACACCTTTATCCGTACATTTCTTTTTTATTCTTCTACCCCTTTTCAGTGCTATCGAGATTTCATGACCTAGAACCCTTTGTTGGGTTTATTCAGTACTGCTCCATCTCAAGTCGGCCTCTATTCCTTTTCCTCACATTATCCCTTTTTATCATACTAGGATCTTCGAACTAACTAGTAGTTAGTCCCTGGGTTGATCCTCCGGTTCTGGCAGGCACATGGGAACGAGTACCTAACTATACCATCCTTATAACTTAGATAACAGTAAATACTTGGTCAGTCTTTTGGTACAGTTACCTTGCCATAAAATCACTGTTGAAAAACTCAATCAGGTACTTGTGATATAAACTTCAAGTGTTTAGTACATGATTGTTTTGCTTTTAGAAACGCTCCCCCTAACATGTGCATCGGTATTTGAAACTGTTTAGACTCATGCTGGTGCAGAGAATACACTTGAATGATATGATTCACATTCATATTTTAATCAACATTTTCTCCCCTTATCAAAATTTCAAATCATTTGACATTTTGGATATCAATTGATTTAAATATGGTTATAAAATTTGGAGAAAAGTGTGCCAATTATTCACAAGCCTGGTTTGGAACAAATTAATGCTACCCTTAATCGTTTGAGGAAATATAAGGATAGTATGAGTACAATAATGAAAGATTTTAGTAATTTTACTAAGAAATCTCTTGAAGATTTGTACTCAAGCACTATTTTTATTGCTGTATTTAAGTCTTTCACTACACATTTAAATATTCACAAGATTATGTATGAGATTAGGGACACTGAAAATGTATCATCAAACCAAAATGACATAGTCATTTTGTCATGTAAGCAAGTCTGTAGTCAGTCTGATGACTTCTCTTTGGAAGTTGTCTAGCTACCCTTGACATCAACAATCCTTTCTTGAGTAGATTCAAAGCCTTCTTGCAATTCGCATTAAGAAGACTTGAAGTCTGACGCCCAAATCTTTAAAGTACGAATTTAAATCGAATTCCGCAAACAAGTCAAATTAAGACCTGGGAAATTTTTTGGGGGTCTTTTAAAAAAAAAATTTTTTTTCTTCTTAAAATGTGTTGATTTAAATTAAAACACCAAGTAAACTAAGTCCGGATTGTCTCAATTATTCCCTCTTAGTAGACGAACTGATAACACCTAAGACAACTAAGTCCCAAATGTACACTTTTCTTTCTATCGGATACTGACTAACTAGAGGAATTATCATGCTTATCATACCAATATGTACCTCTTTGATCAAATATTTCTACTCCTTTAAAAACATGCTTGGTGATTGACTGTTAAAGGAAGCATTAATTGAATCAGTAACCAATACTTTCATGCTCTATCAATCTTCTGTCAAACACATTTCCCTGGTACTAGCTGATGCATACAATAAATGGACAAGATATCTCTTCTCCTATGTGGTTGGGAATGCGCACGGAAAATAGTAACGATAAAACACTGATTTTCTCTGCGGTCAATAGACATTTTGTCTTCCCGGAATGGCCTACAATTAAATCAAGGCTATGGATTCTATCACGTGTTAGTTGTTGTACCTTTTGTGTATTTTTCTCTCCCTTGTTGTTTTCATACCTTTAGAATCAGGAAAAATCTTATATGCAGACATGTTGAGATCGTGTTCGCAGAATTAATAAACTTAAATCTATCCCGTGAGAATCAGTTTCAAGGCTTTTTAAACTACGAAAGAATTTCCAAACATTCCTAAGTCTTTTTACAAACTATGACGCGTTGGCAATATTAGTCGTATGTAGTTTAAAGCATGAATTCACTAAGTCTTCAATTGCAAATAAGTCCTAAAGTTTGAAAGCAATGACATAAGGCACCATGTAGTTAGTATGAATTACTCCCTTTAAATTTGTATATGTCATGATCAAAACCTTCAACTTGTTTAATCCTTGACTTATTTTAAGAAATGAAACGATTGAACTTTTGATCTTATGAACTCATACGGTTATCGTCGGTTAAAAGTAAATATACCACGTCGATCGAAAATGAGTCACGATCGCAATGGTGTAAGTCTCATGTCCCGTCGAGCACCATCACTCGAAACCGAAAAAAACCGAAAAAAAACTTATACGTGAAACTGGTTAGGCTCTTTTTAAATTTTAACTAGTTCGGCTCATTTATACTTAACTCGTTCGGTCCTTTATCTAACTTTGCTCGTTCGGTCCAAACTTAGAAAACTCGTTTGGCTCAACAAAAGTTCACTCGTTCGGCTCACAGTGAAGTTCACTCGTTCGGTTCAACTTGGAATCCACTCGTTCGGTGAGCTTTGAAATAGCACTCGTTCGGTGATCTTGAGATGTTACTCGTTCGGTCCTTGAGTTGTTTCACTCGTTCGGTCCTATAGAAAATTCTCCTCGTTCGGTTCAAAAAATTTCACTCGTTCGTTTGTACACGTTTTCACTCGTTCGGTCCTTGAGAGATGAAACTCGTTCGGTCCTTGAGTTGTTTCACTCATTCGGTTGCCTTGATTTTGAGGCTCGTTCGGTTGAAAAATGTTTTGACGAGAAAGAAGAAAAAAAAAATTACAATTTTTTGAAAGAAATAAGCAAGAAATATGACGAATGACAAACAAAAAGGATGTTTGAATTTAGGAGACACAACACAAAAATGTTGTGTTTCCTTAGATCCAACAACACCTTTTTTTTTTTTTTTTTTTTTTGAAAAAAAAACTTTGAGAACAATAAAAAACTTTGAGAACAACAAAAAAATAAAAAATATGACGAATGAAAAATAAGCCGAACCAATTAGCTCAAAAATAAGCCACCACAACAAAACACTAAAGCCACCAAGATAGAACCATGGCTCTTGATACCAATTGAAGAATTACTATTTCACACAAAAGATGAACTAGAGAGAGAAAGTAGAGAGAGAAAGGAAAAAGGGAAAAATATGGGATGGTTGATTGAACTATGTGGGAAAATACAAAGAGAACCAACACCCTCTCCATGTGTGGAGAGGGTATTTATACTTAGTAAGTGGCCGGTTGGGCCTTGGCTTTCATGGGCTTTCCATGGGCCTTGGACTAACTAGCCCACTAAGTTTCCAAATATTGTTATACGAGCCATCTACCGATATCTATGAAGTGACCGAGACTTTTCTAGGAATTTCGTATTCCTAACAAGTGGCCCGATTTTACTACGATAATCAGATTGGTCTACGGGTTCTCCACTAAAATCTACATCTAGTTTGGGTTTTGTAGCCAATGGTGTACCAATGGAGTGACAATTGTCCATATTATGCTTTTTCAGAATTTCTAAAGCGTACTTGGCCTGATTGATAAAAATACCTTTTGGGGACTGGTGGATCTGTAGTCCTAAAAAGAACTTCATCTCCCCCATTAAGGACATTTCAAATCGACTGTGCATTAACTTTTCAAATCTTTTTGAATATTTAGGGTTTGTAGACCCAAAAATTATGTCATCAACGTAAATCTGCACAAGTAGAATATCCTCCCCGTATTTTATCTTGAATAAAGTTGGGTCAATTGTACCTTTAGTAAAGCCTTTGGACATCAGGAAGTTTGATAGTTCATCGTACCAGGCTCTTGGAGCTTGCTTTAATCCATACAAAGCTTTCCTTAGAAGGTAGACTTTTTCTGGATGATCTGGATCAACGAACCCTTCCGGCTGAGCAACGTAAACCTCTTCCTTCAGTGGACCATTAAGAAATGCCGTTTTCACGTCCATCTGATAGATTGGAAAAGACTTGTGTGCTGCGTGGGCAACGAAAATCCGAACTGCTTCCAAGCGAGCAACTGGAGCAAATGATTCTTCAAAATCAATACCCTCTTCCTGAGCATAACCTTTAGCAACAAGTCGTGCTTTGTTGCGAATTACAGTCTGATCTTCATCCTTAGAAGATTCTTCTTGACAGGAATTTCCAGCTGTTGTATTGACATATTTCTAAGTCATAAGTATTAGTTTATTCGTACTCAACATGTTCTCATTACCGGAACGTCTCAAAGCGGACAACACGATAAGAGTGAACCTGGGTGAAGTTACTATCTCACGATTGATATAGAAAAAATCTATTTGAAAATCAATCAGAGTGTCACTTGCTAAAGTGGTCTTTGTGACACATGCGAGAGATGTTAATCATTTCAAAAAATTCTTCATCATCATCATCCATTAATCCTTGGAACAAGTTTGATTCTTTTCAGAATCGCACCATCGTTTTTCTTTCCTGTTGTCATACAAGTTTAGATTCATAAAGTGTCGCACAAGTTTACCTACCATGGCTTGTTTGATGTTGGCTCATGCAGGTTTCCATCTTCATGTGAATGAATTCTCTCTAATGTTATGGCCAAAATTACAAGGATCTTGCGTAAGGACTCTAATGATAGTACGTGATATACACAATGTGTGAGTTAACAAGCTAAATTATGACAAGTGTTCTTTGAGTTTAATGGATGATCTCTTTTGGCTTAGACTCAATTGTGCACTTGTTATTTTTGTGATCGGAGGTGGAGCTGGAGTGACACCTTTTCAATTATAAACTAACTCGGAGTGAGAATGTCAATAGATATGAGTGTATCTCGTGAGTTTTGAAATAAAGTCTTTTAGACTTTGAGTGGCTGAGGGAGGGGGTTTGTGCATTTAGAGTCACTGGGTCCATGACCTGTCTTCAAGTGTCTGACTACAACTGAGTGTTTCTGTACTGCATATGTATTGACCGGGTTCTGCCTAAGTGTACTGGAGGCTTCTTTTTTTACTTTTATCCTTTCTTTTCTTTTTCATTCTTAAACCCTTCAATGATTACCGGAGACTTATAACTAACACCGTGTTGGGTTTGTTCCAGTGTTTAGCTCCATCTCATTCGGCATTATTCCCTTTTCTCACTTTTTTCCTTTTTAATCATACCTAAGGACTTCTACACTAATCTAGTGGATTAATGGGCTAGATCCCTCGGTTTAGCTGGATCATGGGGTAAATAACATCTGAATACCTAAGCTAACGCCTTATAACTTCATAAATCTAAGAACATGGTCGGTCCTTTGGGTATTTCATCACAATCCTTCTATCTTCCAAAAACATTGAAATTTCAATCAATGTGTTCTGATATAAATATTCAAAAGATTTACACTTTGTGAGTTTTTCTTCATCAACTAAAATCTCACCTTACATGTGCATGCTAATCGTAGTAATGCTAGGTGGAGTGCATTTGTAGTCCATTTTATTTGATCACTTCTGACAATATACATTAAGTCCTGGTTAATCATATTTTCTCCCCTTATCAAAAATGTTAATCCCTTGATATTTTGGATATCAATTGATTAACTGTTCGGGGACAAAATGATATATGTTAGCAGATTGGAACATGTTATTGCTCCCCCTCAACTTGTGAGGGATTATAAGACAGTGCTGAGTACAATAATTTGAAAGATTTTGAATTTACTAAGAAATTCTTGAAAATTTTGTACTCGAGCACTCCTTATTATCACCATTAAGTCTACACTTTATATATTCACAAGATTATTATATACGACGTTTGACCTGAATGATGAGAACATCATATGATAGAATCATATGGTTCTTTTGACGCAGTTGTAGGTCTCCTTCGTACAATCTCCCACCAACGAACTTTCTAAGCTCCTCATTAACCTTCTTTCTTTCAAGAAGTTATCAATCTGATCTTTCTCTGTCCAAGCACTCTTCGGCATGGCTTCAACTTTCTTTCCAAGTTACGAAAGTCTTTGCTTCAAACTTCGAGTATGAAACAGATTCAGATACGTAAGTAACTTGAGCTTGTGTGGTTGGTGATGTCGGTGTTGATTGTTTGTCTTAGTTCCCCTTAAACCCTAGGCTAATCCTTTCTTGAGTACATTCCCACATACCTTAGATTCAGAACTTTCTTGCAAGCCGCATCAAGCAGTCTTGATGTATAAAGCCCAGATATCCGAAGTACACAAATAACTTGAAACCGCAACACCAAAGTCAATTAAGTCCCGGATGTCCGCATTTCTCTCTTCAGGATATTGATGATATAAATTGCAACATCAAAGTCAACTAAGTCCCGAATGTCACAATTATTCCCTCTAAGTAGTCGAAATGATAGCACCCTAAGTCACTAAGTCCCAAATGTATCTCATTTCTTTCTGCAGAATACTGACTGACTTAAGCGAATCATAATAACTATGTGTACCTCTTTTATCTAATATTTCCTTAATTCTTTTAAGTTATAAGCTTAGGGATGACCATTTAAGAGCATTTTTTGAATAATCAGAAGAACTTTTCTCACATTTTAAATTAATCCTAATCCTAACACTTCCCCCTAGGTGCTCAATATGATGCATACTGGTTAATGACGAGACGTCTCTTCCCGACCATGTGATTGAAATAGTAGCACACGAAGATTCAATACAGCCTAAACAAAAGAAGCTAACATCAAAATACAAAAGTAGTACCTCAAAAAGCCCTTTATTGTTATGTTATTGCCTGTGCCAAGGACACTATCAAGAATACATCTACTCCTTCCCCTTTGCTGGTTTCGACACGTCGGAATCAGCAAAACCTTTATAGCATACATATTCCGATTGTGTTTGAAGAATTTAATAAGCTTAAATCTATTCCGTGAGAATTAACTTCAAGGCATTTAAAACTATGAAAGTATTTCCAAGCATTCCTAAGTCTTTTACAAACTATGAGGTGTTGGCAATATTGATCGTCTGTAGTTTAAAGCCTGAATTCACTAAGTCTCTAGAGTTCCATAAAGATTTATACGTTATGACATCTTAAAGCACTTGAAGTTAATATAAAATTAAACTCCCCTTAAAATTGTTTATCTGTCATTATCCGGAAACTTCTTATCCATTATTTCATTGACTTATTTTGAAAGACATTTTCAACAAGATTTGTTTGATCGGCGATTTCTCCCCCTCAATTATGGACCCGTTTTCTATTCAAAGAGCTGTTGTCATTGTTTGAGAAGTCGAATTGTCTTTGATAAGAATCTTTTTGTGATTACTAAAAACACTGATTCATTATGAGATAACTTTTTTCCAACAAAACTAAAGATTTCTCTTATTTTTAAACACATAAGCGCATGAGACGTACAATTATTGGAATATAGGATGCATCGGGTTGTGATGCAAAGTAATCACAAGCTTTGCATGGTCATAAAGTTTACCTATCGCTCAGAGAATAAATTCCGTTTGAGAAGTCAAGATTTCTTTTTGAAATACTTGCCTTTGAGATGATGACCGGGTTGCTATCTGAAATAATAGCAAGCCATATGACATGTTTTGAAAAACATTTGAACTTTTGCACGAACTTTATTTATGTCCACGTGTCTTTATTGAAAGACATTTCTAGGGACGTAAATATTATCGTTTGCAAAAGACATGCCATTGAAAAACTTCTTTTTGTATTTTTCTCATTTTTTAATTTTTAATTTTGTTTTTATAAAATGAAAATCTTTTTGGTTTTTCTGATTTTAATTTTTTTTTGTTTTTATAAAATTTTATAAAAATAAAAATAAAAATAAAATAAAAATAAATCTTTTTGTGTTTTTATGATTTTAAGTATTTACTTAGGATACAAGAAATTTCTCTTCTTTTGAAGATAAAGCGCACTGAAACGTACACCTTTCTTTTATTGAGGAACGGGGCCTGTTGTGTTGTCCTACATAGCCATATCATGAAGCCTCGGGTGTTAGATCTGAATTAATCAACAACCATCGTCTCCTTGTTCATCATACATTAATTCTTGGAACACCTTGGTTTCTGTATATATCACTTTTTTCTGCAAACAAACTCCGAGTCTTATTCCTTTTTCGATTGCCAAAATGTACCTGCACTTATGTTACTGTACCCTTGCTCTGACATGAGTGTTTGATCGAATTTATTAAGGGTTTGTGTTATAATCTTTTGCAACCATTGGGGAGTTCACAATCAAACACTTGTAGTGATAGATGTGAATGTCTTTCCAGTTGGAACCCACTTAGTACAACATGTGTTAAAAATTCTACCCGTTGGTATCCACCTAAGGTAAGATCTAGGAGTTTTTGTTTTCTCATGCACAGCGGAAGACTTATTAGGAGAAAAACTATGTCTTGTAACGATCTTGCTACCAGGTTTCTGAGGGTGACTCGTTGGAGCTACGGGTTTGTTACTGTTTCTAGTCTTATTGGGTTGAATCTTAGCACGAGAATTCACTTCTTTCAGGAATTTTGTTTTATTAACAGGAATCATGATCTTGACATTAAAGACACCACTTTTGACAAGTTGAGCACACAAAGGTTTGATGTCAGAGAAAGGAATAGCAATTCCGAGAGTGATCTGCTTTTGGCATAACACGTTGTCGTTGGGCAATCTACCTCTTAGATGTTGGCAAACCCTAGATATTTGATTTTTGATCCAAGGTTTTGATTTGCCAACTCTTGGTAGTGTTTTGTGATTTAGAGACGACATAAAAACTAGTTGTTGACTTTCTATTCTTTCTTGTGTCTTTTTATTAGCTTCCTCTAGATAGTATTATGGAACCCTGCATTGGTACTAAATCTTGGCATGTTCTTAGAACTCATTTGATGGGCTAGATGCAATAATATGATTAGTTTTGCAAAAGCAGATCTCTTCCCTTAGGCTAAATAATGTTGAGTGACTGGTTTTGATCAAAACGTTATTCACATCAACTTGGGAGGCAAACCGTGGTTTTGAAAAATTAGGTCGTTCATATTTAAACGCATTCGTTTGTCTAACAACTGATTAGTTTCTGGGTGGTTGTAAAACCGGTTTCCCCAAGATTGATGGTTTTGCAAACTTAGTATCCATGCTATTTCCTTTTAACTTTCTTAATTAGTTTTTTAAACGCTACATTCGCAAAAACCTTTTTCCCTATAACAGAGCCTTTAAATCGCATTTTCATCTGTCTTAATATTTATTTTTGAGCAATCTGTGAGTCATTTTGGTCTTTGTCTAAACTCGTTGTAGTTTTGATAGAATCGTAAAAGTTCTTTGTAAGTCTGTTTAAATGCTTATTTTCTTATGCATAAACTTCTCACTTATCTGCAAGTAATTTAGGCCTCACTATGTTCCATTCGATATTGATCTTTTAAATTACCTCAATTTCCTTGTTAATCTTGGCTTTATTACTTGTTTCATTCAAAATTTGGACCATGTTTGACCTAGTATTTTATAGCTTGATTTTGATATTTACAGTTCCATGTTAATACTTACACAACTGGGTTTCCATTCTTGAAAAAGTCTTTTTGATGTTGTGCAACGGGTATGTTTGAGGAAATAATATTTTTCAGACTCGAAGAGATTGGATTGAAAAATCAGTTGTCATGTTATACAAATTAGGATCAAGTAAAGGACATGAGACTGACCATTTTTCTAGCATCTGTCAATCTCTCCTCCCTATGGACACCATATTTGTTGAATCAGGTTAGGACATGACTTATTTCTATCTCCCTTTTCCAACAGATGTTTGTGTCATTAATTGGGTTCAGATTGCACAGAATGTTGTTGTTTTTAGCATGAGGTATTACTGTTGATCAGTCTATTGTTCCTAAGCTAATGGCTCTTGGTCTTTTACGGAGTATGTTGGACTGTCTCCTCAGTATCTGCATCTTTCATTGACATACTGATTGTATCATGCTCGTCTAACTTAGTCACAACTAATTTACCTATATTCTTTTCAACAATTTGCATATGATCTTCACTTTGACTCCTCTTTTGGTTATTAGGTATGTGTTTCGGGCTATTTACTTCTGATAACTGCCTATCCTCAGTTATTAATCATTCTTGACCTACTGCTTTGGTCCTGATCGTCTAACTTAGTTCCACATGCTTTCCATGATCAAACTTTTCCATCTTGCATCTTCTGAACATCTTTTGACTGCTGCTTGATAATCATTTTATCAATATAATGTTCACTGAGGTATTGCTTTATTCCAATCGTTATTTGGGTTTGCTTTGTTAATGAACTTCATCTTTCTTTTCATGAGTTAATACACCATATGCAATTACAGCTCTAAAAATGGCCCATTTAAGTCTATCCAGGTTCCTGAGTAAATCATGTCTATAAGTTTCAGGTTCGCAGAGCGTGTATTTTCGAATCTTGTGCCTAAACTTTGATTCGATGATCCGATGATTCTACCCTTTTGAAGAAAAAAATTCCTTGAACACTGTGTTCGGAGGCTTCAAGACAAGTCATTGCATTATACTCATAAATAAGTTTCTCTCTTTCATGTTGCAGCCTCTAACTGATCCAGATTCTATAGAACATCTTGAACCTGAAGTCTCATTGCTCTCACCGAAGAATGTGTGAAATGACGGTTTAAATGCATCATATTGCTTTGAGACGATATTGTCATGATAGTGATCCACGAAGATGGCATCTCGTAGTTGTTCAAGCCAATACATGCAATAGGATTGCCTTTGTTTTACGAGCAGTTGCGACAGTTGCAACTTTCTCTCTTGAGAATTAGAATTCAAAGATTCCATTGAAATTCGATGTGTGAAATAAAATTAAAAATCTTATGTAGATTAAGTGATTTTTGTGGTGGATTAAAATCAATTAACGTTCACGGGATTTACAAGTCTTTGATTAAAACCGAGAAAAGAATCGTATCTTTCGCGGGATTTTACAAAATCAAGAAGATAACCCGTGAAAATAATGAATTGATGTCGAATAATTGTGGTGTTGACGGTAACGTTCTTGAGTTTAATTAACGTTTTTTAGAAAAACTTGAAATAAGGGTCTAGCTATGTAATAATTAAAACTAAAAATAAAATGTTGTAAACATAAGGGAAGACTTACAAAAAGAAAGTGTGAAAATTAAAGGTTAATAAATTATAAATTCATTAATGATAAGACTTAGTAAGTATTATTTAGTCTAAGTGTTAAAATTGATATGTTTGATAGGTAAAGGCTCTAATAGTAAAAGTGTGAATTAACTATAGGTTTTAGTTTTTTTTTTTTTTAATTTTTTTTTTTTTATTTTATTAATTTATTCTTATTATTTTTTTTTTTCTTTCTTTTCATTATCTAATGGAATATTGAAAATTGAAATATATTAAAAAAAATTCTTCTTCTTGTATGTGATACTAGAAATAATGAAAAGATTGAAATTTGGATCTGATTGTTACTCAAATACGGTTATCGTCTGGGATTTACAAAGTAAAATATCACAGTTCGATGATATGGAGTCACGGACTCGCAATGGTTGTAAGTCTCATGTTCCATCGTCGTGCCACCATCACTCTAGAAACCGAAAAACTATCCGAATAATATATTATTACGTGAAACAGGTTAGGCTCCTTTTTAAATTTTAACGAGTTTCGGGCCTCATTTTATACTTAATCGTTCGGTCCTTTATCTAACTTTGCTCGTCGGATCCAAACTTTAGATACTAGTTTGGGATCAACTTATTGTTATATAGTTCGGCTATATGTGATAGTTAATCTCCCGTTCGGTTCAACTTGGAATCCACTCGTTCGGTGAGCTTTGAAATAGCACTCGTTCGGTGATCTTGAGATGTTACTCGTTCGGTCCTTGAGTTGTTTCACTCGTTCGGCTCTTTAAGTTTCACTCGTTGGTTCAAAAAATTTCCTCTGTCTCGTTCTTACTTTGTAACGTTTTACATCGTTCGGTCCTTGAGACCCCCCCCCCCCCCCACCATAATCTCTATGATGATTTTTGAATACTCGTTCGGTCCTTGAGTTGTTTCACTCGTTCGGTTGCCTTGATTTTGAGGCTCGTTCGGTTGAAAAATGTTTTGACGAGAAAGAAGGAAAAAAAAATTTACAATTTTTGAAAGAATAAGCAAGAAATATGAAGAATGACCCAAACAAAAAGGAGCGTTTGAATTTAGGAGACCACAACACAAAAAACTGTTGTGTTTCCTTAGATCCAAACACCCCACTTTTTTTTTTTTTTTTTTTTTTTTGGAAATAAAAACTTTAGAGAACAATAAAAAAAACTTTGAGAAAAACAAAAAAATAAAAAATATGACGAATGAAATTATGCGAACCAATTAGCTCAAACATTAAGCCACCACAACAAAAATCCAAAGCCACCAATGATAGAAACATGGCTCTTGATACAATTGAAGAATTTACTATTTCATCACAAAAAGATGAAATAGAGACGAGTTAGTAGATGTAGAGAAGGGATAAAAGGGGAAAATATACGGATGTTGATTGAAACTATTGTGGGAAAATATACAAAGAGTAACCACACCCTCTCCAGTGTGTGGAGACGGGTATTTTTCTTAGTAAGTGGCGGTTGGGACTTGGCTTTCTTGGGCTTTCCATGGGCTTGGAACTAACTGAGCCCACTAAGTTTCCAAATATTGTCTTATACGGAGCCATCTTCACGATATTATGAAGTACCGAGACTTTTTATGGAATTTTCGACTTTCACTTAACACAGTGCCGATTTTACGAATTAATCAGATTGGTTACAGGTGTTCATCCACTAAAATCTACATATAGTTTGCGGCGTATTTTGTAAGCCATTAGATGTACCAATGGAGTGACACATTGTTCATATTTGATTTTTCAGAAAATTTCTTAAGCAGTACATGGCCTGATTGATAAAAATACTTCTTGGGAACTGGTGGATCCTGTAGTCACTAAAAAGAACTTCATTCCCCAAATAAGGACATTTCAAATCGATGTGCATTAACTTTTCAAATACTTTTTGAATATTTAGGGTCTTGTAAGACCCAAAAAATTACGTCATCAACCGTAAATATGCACAAGTTGAATATCCTCCCCGTATTTTATCTGAATAAAGTTGGGTCCAATTGTTACCTTTAGTAACAGCCTTTGGTCATCAGGAGTTTTGATAAGTTCATCGTACCAGTGCATATTGGGTGCTTGATTTAATCATTACATAGTTTCCTTAGAGGTTAGACCTTTTTTCTGGATGATCTGGATCAACGAACCCTTCTGGCTGAGCAACGTAAACCTCTTCCTACAGTGAACCATTAAGAAATGCCATTTTCACGTCCATCTGATAGATTGGAAAAGACTTGTATTGCTGCGTGGGCAACAAAAATCCGAACTTCTTCCAAGCGAGCAACTGAAGCAAATGGTTCTTAAATCAATACCTCTTCCTGAGCATAACCTTTAGCTACAAAGTAGTGTGCTTTGTTGCGAATTAAAGTCTGATCTTCATCTTTTTCGTTGCTTCCACATATACCACTTTAGCTTTATAATCTTACTCTGCCATAATGGTCTTGTCGACTTTGTTCACTTGACTTTTGTTGTCGAACTGATGGAAGATCATCCTGAATTGCTTCCGATCCCATGCAGAAGAATATAGCCATTGCTCCTTAACTGTTCTTGGTTCAACATTACTCACCGTGAGTGCGATACATACCACATTTCAGGCTCTGTGGCAAGCTGGTCTTCTTGTTTGAACTGGACATGGTTGGTATTTCACACAGAAAAACTTGTCTCTATGGATAATCTCTGTCCATCGGTAATCATGACTTTGTGGTTGAAATGAATGCACATCGGTTTTATTCCAATGTTGCGTGGAGGAAGGGACTCACAATTTCTTTATGTAACCAGTGTACACTAAATGGATTGATAATTCATCTTTTGAAACCGATGCATTCGGTTGCTTGATTATTGTTGTTTTCCTCTAGCTTGACGTTTGTCGGATTGTTAATATTACTTCAAGATAAAGGACTGAAGAGAAAATTCTAACCATGTTGTGACGAATCTGTCTTCTCTGATGTAGGCAACAACATTTGTCTTGGGGGCACGGGGTCAGAGTTGTTCATTAAATTGACGCATTAGTCCTTGAGGAACGAGGTCTGAAGAGGGACATTTTAACAGACATTCTTGTCGTTTGGCTCGACCACTGCGAGGGCTGTCTGTTAGTAGATCAGTCTCATCTGCTTCGTAGGTCATGAGGCTTGATCTGCTGCGATGTCTTCAAAACGTCTCCCCCCTCCTTTTTTTTGAAGATTTCGTATCCTTTTGTGAAAACCATTCTGGCATGGTTTCTTAGTTATCTGTAATTTCAGCAAAACCACACTCTGAGATTTGCCTGCTTTTCATGTATAGTGCATCTGCTTTTAGTGGTTCATTTCTTTGTTGATTTTGGACCATTGAATGACGTAATGCTCTTAAACCAGAGGTTTGTTGCGGATGAATGAACTTGAGGGATATCTACTCTTAAAACCAATCGCGGGGTTCACTGTAACATTGCCCGTGCAAGAGTTTGAATAACTTTCCTGTGGGGATCCACCTAAAACGAACCATTACTAAAGATTACCTTGGTTTTCACCTAAGGGACATAAGGGTTCTAGGATTCATTGTTTTCTCAGGGACATTGGTAGTCTTTTTTGATCCCCCCCCACCCAACCTTTACTTTGAGCACGGGGTCCTGTGGGGATCTGTCTTCTCTGGTTTCTTAAATTGCACTTGACTTTTCTTACGGTCATATATCTCTTTGTGGTTTATGGGAATTTTGCATCGTTTTTGTGAAGAGGAAGAATTTATCCTTAGAGGTATTCTTAAAGAACGCATTCATAGATTTTGCACTTGCCCTCTATTGGACACTTTTTGCATGCTAGGCATTGCAATTCATGAATTAAGAACGGATTTAGTTTTCCCTATGTTTCCTAAGTAAAATTGTCTTTCGTTTGAAACCAGTCTACAATCTTTGATGCTTGCCAAATTCTAGGTTTTGGTTTTCAACATTAGCGTGTTGGGTAATCTAGCATGATCAACATATGGTTTCTCCTAGTTTACTTCTTTGTCTTTCTGAAGTTATGCACTTTTTCTTAGCTTTCTCTTGGTCAGTAGTTATGAAACATGTCATTTTGAGAATACTTTTTCTTTGGTGCACTGAAGTTGAACTCGCTCTTTGGGCAATATCTCCTACGAGGGGCCAGGTGCATGCAAACTCTTTTGGCACTCTATGCTAAAGTTGTTCTTCATTGAGCCCAGAGTGTGGAGTAGCAGGTTATGTCAACTTATTTTGACTATTCAATTCGGGAGGCACACCGCTGGTTGGGGGACATTGATATCGTTCAGATTTTTTATGATATTATACGCAGTTGGTTGTATTCTTACTATGGTTGATTTCTGATTGATGTAAAGGCGCGTTTTCCCATAGATAGATGTGTTTTCATTTTTGTTCTACACACCAATTCCTTCTGAACTCTCAATGAGTTTCTTTAATCCTGTTGCTACTGTTCTAGTATTGACATTTGAGCTTTAACAATTATTGTTTTTATTGTTATCTGCGCAAACGTTACTTTTTAATCGAAATCTATATTAGACTGACGTTTTCATTTGCAATACTCCGCAGTTGTTGTTTATATGTTTTTACATTGGTTGTAAAGATAGTTCAAGAGAAATCGTGTGTTTTTAAAGTTTAGAATACTTTCTTTTTATCTATTTATTAGGGAACTTCCTTTGTTTAAGATTCAGTTTGTTTCTGAAAGCTTTTGTGCAAGGACATTCACATTCTTTGACTTTATGAAAGATCAAGCATTGTAATTATTCAGCATAAGCATTTAATTCCGACAGAGAATGCCTATATAAACATGTATTACTTCTTTAGACCCACTATTCGGAGTAGATAATATTTGTTTGAAAAAATTAGCCTTTTTAGATTCAAGTTCGTCAACATATTTTCTCAGGGTTGAGATTTAAAGTACTCCAAATAGTAATGCATTTATGTTTTTTGTTCATCGAACAACAAACACTATGACTGTCAAGTAGTTTTGTTGAAAGAGGAATTAGTAAGGTTTTGTTCAAAACTTCCGTATCTGAGCCAGTTGGGTTGGCATAATGCACTATTAAAAAAGGGGGGGGGGGTTATATGGGGATTTAGACCAAAGCTTGTGCACATATTGTTCTAAAATGATTGAAAGATTGTTTGTATTTCGTTATTAAACTTGTCTCTTTTACTATTGGATCTTTGAAACGGGTAGAAAGGCAACGTTTTTTGCAATGTTTGGGTTTTGTTTTTAACGTTTTATACAATTCTCGTATTAATTATAGTCTTTCTAGAGTGTTCACATCTGATACAAACGATAGGTTTGGTTTGATGGTTTGAAAGTTTATAAAGTGTTTCTTGTAATGTCGTATTTCATATGGTTTCACTTTGTCTTTATACTAATTTTCGATCTTCTATCATTTTACAAGTTGTTCACTGTCTCTTCCCTTGGGGTATAAATCATAGTTTGACAGGATCAAAAGTATCATATGGGATTCATACAATACGAGGCTGTTCAGATTGAGGATCTTGAGGTACTTTTGGTTTGCAAAGGTTGAATCTACTCATATAAGCTTGAGATTTTGGGTGCTAACATGTGAATGGTCTGAATGACTGATTGGTTTATAATAGAATTTAATTTATAATCTTTATTGGTTTGTATATTTTCACATAGTTCGTGTTTAATGTCTTTTCCTTCGATTAACTTTAAATCCGATTTAACCTTACTTTTCTCTTTGAGTTGACATTCAATTGTGACTTAGTTAACCGACTCTTTTTGACTAGATATCGTGTTCTGATTTGCCAACTAAAATTTCATTGGTTTTAGTATTTAAACCCTCTTGTATGTCATATTCTTTAAGAGCTTTAGTCCTAGAGTTTTTAACTTTGTTTGAAGTATTTTATAATCACTCGTTCGGTCATTAAGGTGTTGTACTTATCATGTAAGTTTTTGGGTTGAAGAGCAATATGACAACAATTTCCGAATGATAGTCTAGCATCCCCTAGAGCCTAATAGTCTCATCCAGGTTAGTTTTTGCACTCTTAAGTTCTTGAGTTAAGGATGCGTTTGCTTTCTTTAATTGCTTTAATCGTTTTTTTGTTTCCACTGATCAAGAGTTAATTTTACATTAAATTAGCAAAGCGCAGCACGATCATAAGCACTATTCTGCAACATGTTTCTCAGGATGGTTGTCTTTCTTTGGCACAACACATTCTTTTAATCATTGTTTTGTACCTGTTCCAATGGCAGTCATCAGTAGAACTTGATATGCAAGGTAAGTCTTCCTGAATCTTTGACATAAAACAGTTTTGTGCTTCATTTCCTGTTTATCAATAATCTTCATCTGATATATTCCATCTGCTTTGTTTTAATCTAACTGAACGTGTAAAACGATGATTGTAACTACCTATTGAACATTGCATTCCGTTGTCATAATGCTATAATGTATTATCACTATCTTTTTCAACGTAATCTTTAAAGCTCTTGCTACATGCTTGCTTTTATATTTACTTTGCCTCTATGGAGTCATGTTCTGGATGATTGGTTCCTTGAATGTTTGAGCTCACCGTACTTTTTAGTGGTATTATTGAAGTTTTTCTTAATTTGAGATCTAATGAACAATGATCATTTGAATAAATATCGAGTGGATTTAACAAGTCAGAGTTAATGAACTTCTAATCTGTAATTCTGTCTACTTTACTAGAGTACCTCAACAATCTCCGGAGGAAAAAGCGTGCGGCGCCGTTTTTAGGGGTTGGGTCCCGGCGCGCCGGATTTGGAATCCATCCTAGTGAGTGTTTCTGCATTCGAGAAGGGTTATAAGTTATTCATGTGTTGAGGTATAACCTGAAATTTGAATGGTTCATAAACATATCACCAATGAGTTGTCCACACATAATAGCTTGTATTTTTGTTCAATATACAATCAAGAGAAGTATGTATTTGAGAAGTTGAAGTGGTTGATATAAGTGAATTTAAATTCTGTTAAGAGTTTTCATTTGTATCATATTTGCTTGCATTTGACATGGTTTCTGTGATCTCTGGTTTCATCTATATGATCCTTGAAGATGAAGTACCTGGTTCCATTTTAATCGTGTATCTTACTGAGTGTAAAACTTTTGTAGGATATTAAGTGGATATGTTGTGATTGAAGTTCCTTGCCTGGTTGTGTATGCACACCTTTCAACGTTTCACGGAGTTTTTTCAAGTCTATGATTATAAGCCCAGACATTATTACTTCTTTCTTACGCTGGATTTTCCTAAATAACCTAATCATACGCTTTCTCACCGCTCCCGTACATGATTTGATCGGATTCAGAGGCCAATGATTTTATTGTATTAACACCTCCCTCCAGCCACTATTTCTCTCTTCCTCGGCCTAGGGTTACAGAAGATTGTTTAAATAGTTCACCAACTGAAACGGGCCTAAATATCAGGATGGGCCTGTGAGCTAGAACAAAAAACTAACTTCTAACACAAATTCCAACAAATGAAAAATGGTCAATAAATCATAGTTAACGAGGGTTTTGGGACTCGACAAATCCGTAACCAACTAAAGGGTGGTTACAACGTGATCCGTCTCATTTTTCTCTTCGATTTGAGAGGTCACGGGCCTGAAACGGACTTACGGATCAAAAGTTATGGCTGTTTTTCTGAAACCCTTTTCTTCAAACAAGGATTTCTAGACAAAAACGCAGTGTATCTTTACCAAAATGCATATTTATAGTAAGAACTTTGCCAGAGAGTCAAAATGCAACGACGAAATATACGACTTTTTCCACCAAAAATCGCCTAAAAATCGCCCTTTTGACATTTTAACTTGATTTCTCTTGCACAATTAGCTACCTTATGCCTAGATCTTGCTTAATAACATAAACATTCACACATCTAAGCACAAAAATTCGGGTTTGATATTTTTCTTATGACTTATTTTTGACCACGAATTTGATCTTGTTTAACCACAAGAATCAACCACGAATCCACACGTAGCTCTGATGCCAATTGTAGGATCCCGTTACACTTTCACTTCATGAACCAAAACGCAACCAATGTCAAAACGCAACCAAGAAAAAAGTCAAAACGCAACAAGAAGAGAGTCAAAACGCAACATGAACTTTGCCAGAAAGTCAAAACGCAACGACGAAATATACGAGTTTTTCCACCTAAAATCGCCTAAAAATCGCCCTTTTTGACCTTTTAACTTGATTTCTCTTGCACAATTAGCTACCTTATGCCTAGATCTTGCTTAATAACATAAACATTCACACATCTAAGCACAAAAATTCGGGTTTGATATTTTTCTTATTGACTTCTTTTTGACCCACGAATTTGATCTTGTTGAACCACACGAATCAACCACGAATCCACACGTAGCTCTGATGCCAATTGTAGGATCCCGTTAACACTTCACTTCATACAATCGATCACGAAATTAGAACTAGAAAGGAGAAAGAAAGAGTTGTTCTAGAGAGAGAGTTTAGAGAGAGAGATGAGAGAAAAGAGAAAAGATATTTCTTAGATATTTTGAACAACTAACTTTTCCAAGTGGAAAAGTTCCTTATATACCCCGACACTTAAAAGTGACGCGCGGGATATTTAACTAGGACCCGGGCTCGGGTTTTGCTTGGGATTAAACCCAAAACATATACAATATTAGATTATCTATCGAGCCCGATTCCCGATATTATCCTATTACAACATTAACTAATTAAAGACCGAAGCTCCATCGTAGAGTGACCGAACTTCCTTGTTCGACTCAATAAATTGAGGCTAACAATCTCCCCCGAAGTGAGTTCATTGATGACACTCCTTCATGAGATCAGTGAGATTGCTTTTGTCGTTTAAGCTCGAGTGTTCTTGGTCTTTGACTTCGTTGTTTGTTGTAAGCTTGTTCCTTCATGCTTTGTGATCTTGACTTTGAGCCTTTGTCATTGTCTTTATCGTCTATGCCATCTTACGATCTTGTGTCTTTGACCAACATGCTCATACTTTTGTATTATCTTGAAAGCTTCAAATCAGAAATAATAAGATAGAGTCTTTTGAAAGTTGGCGAAGTTCACATAGCACATAGACCCACATTATCATCAAGAAATCAATCAAAGCTAAGCACCTCAGAAAACATATTTAAAACATAAACAGAATATTGGTGAATACATAGTTTAAGTTTGTCAAGAGTGGACCCGACAAGTTTCAAAACGTATATTAAATTACTATCACAAATACAACATCCACATAAAAAGTAATTTATTGTTCACTATAGCCAAGACACCGAAGCTAATTTATACAAGGCAGGGCAGCAACATCCTGTGCATAGTATCCTGGCCCTAAACTGGTGTCCCAAACCAAAGACCACCATAATGCACAATCGACATGACATATATCCGTTTGTTCTTCGTTAAGTGGAACCAAAGCGGATAGGGGTAATTAGTCCCAATAGATCTATTCTATCACTCGCTGCTCCGCAACGGATCGCCGGTCGAGAATCTAACAGTTCATGAATAAGTGTGGGCAGGAGTAGGTTTGTAAGCTACTTAGGCAACACATAAACATGAAAACTTGCGTAAAGAACCTTGTGTCCAATTTAAAAGTATAACAATGTTTCATCAACCCAAAAGTATACAAGCGTTTGTAAATCAGTAAAAATGTGGGACTAAGAACCACCTTAGCAAGGATAAGCGATAACCACAACAAATGAGGAAGATATAAGGAGGTCTAGCCGCGACCTAGACTAAGTATGGGTATGACTTAGCATTTATCAAGAAACAAGTAAAGCATCCAAGTTCATCAATTAAAGCATCCAAGTGAGTTTGCGTATTTAGTAATAAAAGACCTTGAAACATTACCATTCTTAGTTAAAATCCCATACTTGCAAAAAGGTTACTATATTTAGAAAACTTCCTTTTAGAAATTTTTAGTTTCAAACTTGTAATACGTCCCTATTTTCTTAAGTTTCCATATTTTACAAATTGCTTAAATAATTCTAAACCGCCTAATCCTTATGTTTAAATCGCCTAAATGTCCGTTTCGTACCATTTTTAATAATCCTACTTTTTATTAAAATCGGCGTCTCAAATAACCTTTCATGACGTTTCTAGTTGTTCTAACTAATTACCTAACATTTCTAATTTTCAGCTTCGCGATTAATACATCAAAATCGTCGAAAGATGCCCCGAAAACCCCTTTTTCTTTTCAATCAGCAAGCAATATTGGGAATTTTTTCTTAAAAATCTATTTTTCCGATTTGTGGTAAAAATGTCTCTTGTTTTTTACTTTTTTAGGCAAGCGATTGCCAACTTAATAGAAAATCTCTTCTCTGACACTTTCTGTGATTTTATACTTAAGCCGATTCGGACCCGAAGGGCTCCGAATCGCCCGTTTTAGCTGCTGATCTGATCGTTATAATTTCCATTTTCGCCGAAAAATGTTTCAAGTTTCATTTGGCCATAACTTGGCCGTTTTAAGTCCGATTTTAAAGTGTGATATATGAAAAATTATCTATTCGAAATGAGCTCTTCGAAAACTACTTTTACGCCTAATGAAAACATTTTTAGTCGCGTCAAACCACCAAACTAATTCGGGACAGCAATTTTTGTTTTGCCGAAAATGACCAACAAATCATCCAACTCGCATATTAGTGCCTAATCTAGTTCAACCTTATTTACAACTAATCCACCACAAAACTAACCTTAATCCAACCTAATCTCTATTGTTGCAACTCTCATCAACTCTCAATCTCGCCAAGTACATACTATAAAACATAAACATAGAGTTTTTGTCATAAGACTTCCAACATATTTTTAAGGTGAACAAAATAAATTTGTAATTTCTTTTGTAAAATCATCACAAACACTTGGATCTTTAGATATAAACATAGATCTATAACAAAATTCATAACAACATCAAAATAATACAAGATGGGTCAAGAAATACTCACAAGAAAGTAAGCAAAAGATGAAGACACAAGATCTTGCAAAACCCACTTATAAAACTTGAAACCCAAATTTTATGATTCTTGAAAACCCTTGAAAACAACCAACTAACACTTGGATCTACCTTAGATAACCTTAGAAATGAGTTTAGAATACTTGGATCTTGCTAGAAATCAAAAGTTATGGATGGTTTATGTTGGTGAAGGTGTGCCGTGAGCTAGGGAGCAAGGGGAGGGAGAAAAGATTTTTGTTGGTGACTAGAAAGGAAGATGAAACCCTAAGTGTGGTATAACATGGTATTTATAGGATATGTGTTAGGGTTTTAGGTGAATTTTAGACTAGCAAGTGACCGTGGTTCGGCAATAGCAAGGCCACAAGGACCAAGATGGTTCAATTTTTCTAGCCAATGTTTAAGTGATATGATTATGGTTCAATTTTGCTAGTCAAAGTTGTAAGAGTGTGTAAGTAAACACATGGTCTTAACAACATGAGAAATGGTGCATGAGAATGACATTCTCAATTTGTCACCATCAATGTGTCAGGCATGAGCACAATGCATGGAAGTTTCAAGAAAGATCCTTGTTGATTTAATTTAGAGCTCAATATACTTGTTGTTGTAAGTTTTAGGCGCCACATTTTGGCTGGGAAAGGAGGTTAAAAGAAATTTTTTATAGTATGACACCGAAATAAACGATAACTTGAAGTTTACACGAAAAGATTTCAGTTTTCCGGGGTACCGTTGGTCAAAAACAGCGAAACACGTAATTAAAAGATAAAACCGAAACCTCTTTATAATCGAAGCGATTAAAAATCACGAAACACACAGGAAATCTAATATAACACAATATAAGCCTAAGTAAAATTTTTAAAACCGATGCCGGAAACGCGTCCGGTGAACGTTTTCTTAGTTTTTTTACGCAGTTTAGGTTCCTCGTAAATCGCCAGATTTAATGTAGACGTAATGAAATTCAAGTAGATGACCGGAGTGAGTCAGAATACTAACCGGGAATTTACGGGGTGTGACATCCCTTTCCCCCGTTAAAGAGCGCTTTGTCCTACATAGCATAAGGACGTGCTTGAGACTTGAAGACAGGGTTAGCGAACAGATGAGGGTACTTCTTCTGCATTTGGTCTTCGCGTTCCCAGGTATACTCGGGACCTCTTCTTGAATTCCAACGGACCTTTACGATTGGAATGCGACTTTGCTTCAAACGCTTGACTTCGTGGTCCATAATCTCAACTGGTTCCTCAATGAAATTGAGCTTTTCATCAATGTGGATTTCGTCCAATGGAAATCGCGAGCGTCACCAGATAAGCACTCTTAAGGTTTGAGAACGTGAAAGGTACTAATGAAATATACGGCTTTAAGTTTTTCTCTGGTAATTCTAGTCTATATCAACCGATTCCCACCTTGGCAAGATATTAAAAGGTCCAATATAACGAGGGTTCAGCTTTCCCCGTTTGCCGAAACGTATTACTCCTTTCCAGGGCGATACTTTCAACATAACCTTATCCCCAACCTGAAACTCTAATGGCTTATAACGTCTCGTACAGCGTAGCAACTTTTTGTCGATCACGAGAAGCTTTGTAAGGCGATGCTTATTTGGATAATCTTCTCTGTTGACTCACGAACAATTTCTGTCACAGTAACGAACGGACTCCCCCTCAGCCCAACAGACAGGTGACCGGCATTTGCGACCATACAACGCCTCAAAAGGTGCAGCCTTAATACTTGTATGATAGCTGTTGTTGTAGGAGAAATTCTATAAGGTAAATGTCGTCCCATCCCTTTCCCGAAATCATCACAAACATGCTCGGTAGCATCTCCAATGTTGGGTTAGTCCTCTCACTTGACCATCTATTTCGGGGTGATATGCCGTACTCATATCTAATCGAGTTTCACAAAAGCGCTTGAAGAGATCGCCAGAATTGTGACATAATCAACGAACTACATCACGATCAGAGATTGATCGAAACATGCTCTCCCTTCTCGACAACCACTTCTTTCAAGTATTGGCCTGGCCAGTTTCTCCCTTGATTCATTCTCCTTTGCTGGCTAGAAAATGATCAGATTTAGTTGATTTCGACTACTATAAAACCCAAATCATATCTTGCCCACTTTTCTGTTTTTGTAACTTTGTCACAAGTCCAAAGATTAGTGTTTTCCATTTCCCATTTAGGGATTTTTGGTTGTACCAATAGACCGGACGGTTTCTGGTATTCCGCCTTAACCTTTGCGCAAGTCATACACTTTCTCACATATGTGGCAATTTCTGCTTTCATGTTGGGCCACCAGTAAAGCTTTTTCAAATCTTGATACATTTTGTCCGATCCAGGGTGGATCGAATACTTTGACTTATGCGACTCGTGCATAATCAAAGCTCTCAAGTCCACGAACATGTATCCAGCGTTCTATGTCTTCAAACACAACGTTCCATCTGCACGTGGCTCCAGGTTCTTAATCATGCCATGCAAATCCTCTGTTCCGTAATTCTCTTCTTTTCTCGCCTCAACCTGAGCATTCAAGATCCGCGCAGGGAGATTCAAACCGATTGTCATAACCAAGGCTCGAACTCAAAAACTCGCAAGTTCTTAGGTCTACTCTTTCGCTTAACGCATCAGCCAACCAACATTTTTCGCCTTCCGGTGTAGCGTAACTCGCAGTCGTAGTCATCGTAACATTCTAAAACCACCTATTTGTCTCATATTCAACTCCTTCTGTCAAGAATATTTGCAGAACTCTATGATCATGTAAACCAACGCTCTTCGTGCCGTAAAGGTAATGTTCTCCACATCTTGAGAGCGAACACCAACAGCTCCCAATTCCAATCGTGTGTCCGTGTATTCCTCTCATGGATTTGAGCTGCGGGAAGCAGAAGCTAAAACTTTATCTTTCGCATCAACACTGCGCCTACTCCCTTATGAGAAGCATACACAATATACTACGAATTTTTTCAACATCTTTCGGGCATGCCAAAATTAGGTGCCTGAACCAACAGCCCTGGAACTTTTTGGCTTCAATGTCTGAAAGCAATTTCCTCCATTTTCACCCAGTGAACTTACACTTTTCTAAGTCAGCTTTAGTCATAGGTTGGAAATCTGGAGAACCCCTCGATAAATCGTCGGTAGTATCCGGCAAGACCTAGAAATTGGCAGAATTTCAGTTGGGGAGTTTTGGGTGATTCCCAATCCCTGATTTGAACTCAATCTTCGCGAGGATCAACGTGAATCCCTCGGCTGTCAATCACTGTGCAAGAAATTGTACTTCGATAGCCAAAATCCACCTTTTGAGAACTTGGTCGTAACAATTCCCTCTACTGAACCAACTTAAACCAAGAATAGTCCCTAAGAGAACATCATGTTCTCTTTGGTCGTAGAGTAGATTAAAAATGTCATCGATGGAACACGATCACGAACATATCAAGGGATGGTCTGCATACTCACTCTGATTTCATCAACCCATGAGAACACAAATGCCGGCCGCGTTAGTCAACACCGAATGGCATCACTTGGAACCGTAATGACATAACGAGTTCTAAACGCCTGTCTTGGGATATTCACATCACGAACTCTAAGTTGTGGTAACTAGACCTCAAGTCGATCTTTAGTACGACACTTGACCTTGTAATTGATCAAACAAGTCGTCGATTCTGAAGTGGGTATCGATTCTTCAACAGTAAGCTGTTAAATTCACGTTAGTCCGATACACATTCGGAAATTAGCCGTCTTTCTTTTTTGACAAACAAACTGAGCTCCCCAGGGTGAGGAACTTGCCTTTATAAATCCCTTGTCGAAATTTCTTGGTAGTTGAGTAGCCAGTCTCTTCCCATCTCTGACGTTCAACCTATCGGGGCTCGAACTACAAGGTCAGCCCCTGTGACTAAGTCAATTTGGAATCGACTTGTCGTGGTGGGTTGGGTTTGGGTAGTCCAGGTAAGTTCTTCTGGAAAAACTACTGAAAGATCCCCGTACAGTCGCACGAGTCTTCAAGTCGCTTCTCCTCCGACTTGTCTTTGTTTTCCTTCACCGTAACCTGTGCCAGAAATAGTTGACAGCCTTTCTCCATATACTTCTGGGCCTTTTCACA
This sequence comes from Tanacetum coccineum, assembly GCA_026074375.1. Taxonomy (NCBI): domain Eukaryota; kingdom Viridiplantae; phylum Streptophyta; class Magnoliopsida; order Asterales; family Asteraceae; genus Tanacetum; species Tanacetum coccineum. The sequence continues at coordinate 117,426 of BQNB010001243.1, forward strand.
TGATATAATGCTCAACTTTGATTTCTTCTCCTTGTCACCTTTGTCTCCTTGAACGATCCAGTATTTCATTATCCATAAGGATAACGTACTATCTTCTCGTCACAACAAATCACTGCATGATTCTATTGCTAAACCATCCAATGCCGATGATAACGCGAAACTACCCAACTCTATGGCATCAGGTCGATATTAAAATAGGATGTCCTAACAATCCTAATGTACAGGCCCATAAACACAGTGTTGGTTTCTGAAGTCCTTCCGTCATGCTATTCGATTAGCGTAATTAACAGCTAAGGCATAGGGTGTGATGTCCTAGCAATGCACAAAAGTAATTGATACGAAACTCTTATCGGCGCCAGAGTCAAATAACATATAAGCATGATGATCGTTGAGAAGGAACGTACCCGTGACAGTGTTGGAACCCGGGTTTACGTCACCTCCTCCTAGTGCATATGCTCTGCCGCTTGCTTCAGGAACTCTTTTGTTCCACGGATTTGGTTCTTGAACTTGGGGCAATCATTTCGGTAATGTCCTTGTCTCCACAACCCAAAACATGCACAATCAACCCTCTGATACACTATTGGCCTCTCTGGGTGGGGGTAGTGGGATGGTAACCCTGCAATGTTGGCAATGTCCAAACCTTGTTGCACTTCCACAATCTTAGGTGCAAGGGCCTACATGATGACATCTTACACTTGTTTGCAGAAAGGCACAGGTACCTCATATTTCCTCTCCTCATTGATTTACCGAAAACATCCACATAATGCTCTAGCAACATTCTGACCCCAGTATTATGTCGTTTGGTGGGTGGTTGCTGCCGCACGGTTGTTTCCAACCATATGTTGTTGTCCAATCTTCGCTTGTTTCTCTGCATTCTCACAGCATAACCCTTCCACTTTTGATCCATGCAATTTGTTTGGCTAATTCGAACAGCAACTTGTAGTCTTATATGCTGGCACAACACATTTCCGTGGATTTATCAGGAAGACCTCCAATGAATTTCTCCCACCCGATCTTCCTCCTGGGAACCATTTTTGTGGACATCAGGTGAGTTCCTGACCTCTGAGATGTACCTACGATTCTTGTTTTTTTACCGACAGATTCCACAGCTCGGTTTCCATCTTTTGGATCTCATTTCTCGGGCAATACACTTCGGTCATTAGTTTCATCAGCTCTCTCCATGACAAAGCGTATGCAGCATCAGTTCCGATGGTTCTCTTGTGAGAGTTCCACCAGGTTAGTGCACTGTCGAGTAAGGTACAGGTAGCATACTTCACTTGATATTTCTCCGGATAGTTGCTGATGTGAAACACTTCTCCATGTTCCTCACTTAACGGCAGCTCCACCTTATCATACCAACCACATCTTCGGTTCCTTTAAAACTTGTTGGTTGACACTTCATGAAGTCCTGGTAAGTACATTCACGAGCAACCAACCTATCGCCTCTTCCATTCACATTGTGGTTCTCATTTCTGTCACCGTTGTCACCTCCATGGTTTCCATTTCCATTTCCATTTCCATTACCATTTCCATTGTCATTCCCATTCCTGTTTCCATTATCGTTTCCATTACCATTTCCATTGTCATTCCCATTCCCGTTTCCATTATCGTTTCCATTACCATTTCCATTGTCATTCCATCCCGAGTTCAGATGTGTTACTTGATTGAGCTTCTAGGCTGCGTTCACCGACGTTGATCGAATCAATTTCTATTCTCATGCGTGCGTGGGTCATCCCGGAACGAGTGTTTGTCATTGTTCTACATCACAAGACACAACCCATAGTGAGATTTTTGAAACGAATAAACAACATCAGGAAATGATAATTTAGTACATGCTTATGAAGAAAAATTTAATTGTAACACGTTTGTCAGGAAAAATAAATAACAATATAGATAAATAAGCGAGAGAATCAAAACAAGCTTTTCATTTCATAAATAAAAGCATAATTCGATTACAACCAATATCCAAAATAGGTTCATGATCCACAATTATTTACTGCTAATACCTAGACCTAACCATTGGCCTAATGTCCTACATGATCAGGGTGCAACTAGACTATGGACGAAAGCCGAAACGCCTCCCAAGATACAACTCCAACCTCCTAAGTCTCCCTCGAGCATCATCACGATCCCTACGAATCTGACGAAACTCCTCCTGTGAAAGGGACATATGAAGACGAAGGCTACTCACACGATCCCTCTCAATATCCAACATAGCACAAACCTTGAGGTTCTCCAACCTCAAGCTATAGATCATCTCAGCCATCCTAGCCCTGTCTCCACTAGCTATCAACTGATCGGCCTCCAACCGTCTCTGAGCAGTCTCAATCCCAACAATCCTATCAACACGAACCTCAGACATGTGATGGTAAAAGTCACGCACAGCATTACCCAAGTCAACCGGCGTATCCTCGACTGACCTAACAATGCCATCCCTAGTGCCAGATGAGTCAGGAGAATCCTCCCCAGCTGGCTCTACAATCTCCTCCTCAACTAACGATGCAGTCATAGGGTCGATACCTACCTCAGCCATACCTCTAGCGCTGGCAGTCAAGCCTCAAATCCTCTTGTCATCCCTGGCATCCCTATGGTCAATCCCAACATGATCTCCAACCTCATCCCCATCATCAATACCTAACTCCATATCAACCCCAGTCCCTGTAAGACCAACCTCGGCATCCTCCTCTATGCTAGCCTCCGATGAATATAAATCTCTAAACCTCTTACGAGGTGGTGAGAGATCAGCACGTGTAGGAGCTAATGATCCCGTAACTGGCATGGATAATGGTACTGAATCAATCGGTGATCTACATCTCTTACGAGATGGTCCAACAGAATATGGAGATGAATGCGTGGGTCCCTCTGATGAATTCTCCAATGAGACTCAGAGTAGCGGTGGATACAAGTAATCGATGAGAGCACACCAACGACGAAATGCCTCACTACGGTCGTGTGCTCTCCTCGGAGGTAACACAAGCCTGGGTGAGACCACTTCTTCGAAGATCCCGAAATGAGCCTGATCAGGCGCATCCAAACCCAAAGAATGAACTAGGCGAAGAATCCGAAGAATGAACTAGGAAGAAGATGAGTGATGATCTGAGAACAAGTAATGCATGCTCGATGCTATCTGCGAGCTGGAAAAGGTCCACCTCTCTCTTTCAGTCAACAACTTACGCGCCCGTTAAATGGTGCGGTAATAGTTCGACCAAAAGGAATAGCCTCCCCGGGTACGTATAAGAGTCCGCTGACCGTGTTTCGAGAATCCCGGAGGAGGCAGTAACAGGGCAATAGAAACTCATGTGATGAGATGCCGTTCGGATTACCCCCAGCTCCTCAACGAGCACCAGTATCAACATAAGGGTCCTGTGAGGATGGTCCAATCAGAAAATCAGGAGCCTCAGAAGAATCTGTGCATAGAATGGTGAAAATAGCTGGTAGCGGTGAACGTGCTCTGGCTGAAAGTCATCTCATCTGGTGCATCAGAATCGAAACCCGTATAAGGAACCAAGCCACACATCCAGTGGGTTAGCGACAAGATCGTCTCAGCCATAGAACTGCAGAAGAAATAACAGGAGCATTAGGTAGAAGTCCACTGGAGAAACCACTGAATATTAAGGTATAACAGTAGGGATATCACCAAAAAGAATAACCCAAAGGAGGGGCGGTGATCCACACTAAAACAAAAATAAAGCAAGATCTCATACCGAAAATCAGAAGAAATAATGATAGCTGAAGCTGCCATAATCTGCACAAGCAAAAGTTTATATAAATCTCCTTTATATGAAACCATGCAACGGCATAAAAGAATGCTAAAATAAGCAAGGTAAATATGAAATAAGTAATAACACTCTACGTATATAAAGTTTAAAAAATCTCATATATATGCATCAGCAAGGAAAGACAACAAGTAAGCACAAATAGAGGAACATAGGATCACATCCTGGTTATAGCCCAACCTAGTATAACGACTGTGGGATGGGAGATATAACCTTTGGCTCTGATTACCAATCTTCACACTCCCAAACGGCCTAGACAATACGGTCCGAGGGCGTGACGTCATAACAATCCGATCACAAAGCAATAAAGAACGACCACTAAACATGGACGTTTGAAAAAGTTTACTCGTTGCATAAAATAAAATAGATTTAAGTTTTTCAGCCCATAATAATTAAGTTAAAAGTAGCGGAAGCATAACAATGTTTTGATAATGACAACGAGTAAATAATAGATAAGTCTTGAAATTGGCGAAGTCACATAGCACATAGACTCCACATAGCATTCAAGAATCAATCTAAGCTAACACCTGAGAAACATGTTTAAATACGTCAACATAAATTTGGTAATTCATAGGTTTAACTTTGTACAAGAGTGGACCACAAGATTTCAAAACGTATGTGACTACTATAACAAATACAGCATCACATAAAAGTATTTATTGTTGCACTAAGCTCATGACACCGAAGCTAATTTAGTCAACAGGGCATGCTACATCCTGTTGCATAGTATTCCTGCCCTAAACCGGTGTCCCAAACCAAAGACCACCATAATGTATAATCGACATGACATATATCCGTTTTGTGTTCTTCGTTAAGTGGAACCAAAGCGGATAGGGATAATTAGTCCCAATAGATCTATCTATTCACTCGCTTCTCTCAACCCGGTCCTCCGTCGAGAAACTAACAGTCATGATAAGTTCGGTGCATTAGTAGTTTGTCAAGCTACTTAGCAACCATAAACACGTAAAACTTTCGTAAATAACTTGTGTCCCCAAATTTACAAGTAAACAATGTTTTCACCCCATAGTAATAAAGCCGTGTTGTAAATCAGTAAAATAGTGAGGCTATGAACTCACCTTAGCAAGGATAAGCGATAACCACAACAAATGAGGAAGATATAAGGAGGTCTAGCCGCGACCTAGACTAAGTATGGGTATGACTTAGCATTTATCAAGAAACAAGTAAAGCATCCAAGTTCATCATTTAAAGCATCCAAGTGTGTTTGCGTTTTAGTAATAAAAGACTTTGAAACTTTACAATGTCTTAGTTAAATTCATATACTTGCAAAAAGTTACTATTTTTAGAAACTTTCCCTTTTAGGAAACTTTTTAGTTTCAAAACGTTAATAGCGTCCCCTATTTTCTTAAGTTTCCATATTTTACAAATCGCTTAAACAATTCTAAACCGCCTAATCCTTATGTTTAAATCGCCTAAATGTCCGTCTCGTACCATTTTTAATAATCCTACTTTTTATTAAAATCGACATCTCAAATAACCTTTCTTGACGTTTCTAGTTGTTCTAACTAATTACCTAACATTTCTATACGTTTCGCTCGCATTTAAAACATCCAAAATCGTCCGAAAGTGCCCGAAACCCCCTTTTTCTTTTCCAATCAGCAAGCATTATTTAAAATTTTTCTTAAAAATCTATTTTCTCCCGATTAGTTAGAAAAATGTCTCTCGTTTTGAACTTTTAGGCTAAGCGGTTGCCAACTTTATAGTAAAATCTCATTCCGGACAACTTTCGTGTTTTATACTTAAGCCGATTCGGACCCGAAGGGCTCCGAATTGCCCGTTTTAGCTGCTGATCTGATCATTACATATTTCCATTTTCGCCGAAAATGTTTCAAGTTTCATTGGGCCCATTAACTTGGCCGTTTTAATCCGAATTTTAAAGTGTGATAAATGAAAAATTATCATTCGAAATGAGCTTCTTCGAAAAAAACTTTTACGCCTATGAAAACATTTTTTAAGTCGCTCAAAACCAACCAAACAATTCGGACAGCAAGTTTGTTTTTGCCGAAAAAAATGACTAAAAAATCAACCCAACTCGCCATATTAGTCCCTAATTCTAGTTCAAACCTTTATTTACAAAACTAATCCACACAAAACTAACCTTAATCCAACCTAATCTCTATTGTTGCAACTCTCATCAACTCTCAATCTCGCCAAGTACATATTATAAAACATAAACATAAAGTTTTTGTCATAAGACTTCCAACATATTTTTAAGATGAACAAAAATAAATTGTACTTTCTTTTGTAAAATCATCACAAACACTTGGATCTTTAGATATAAACATAGATCTATAACAATATCAAAATAATACAAGATGGGTCAAGAAATATTCACAAGAAAGTAAGCAAAAGATGATGACACAAGATCTTGCAAAACCCACTTATAAAACTTGAAACCCTAATTTTATGATTCTTGAAATCTTTGAAAAACAACCAACCAACACTTGGATCTACCTTAGATAACCTTAGAAATGAACTTAGAATACTTGGATCTTGAAGAAAATCAAAAGATATGGATATGTATGTATGTTGGTGTTGTGCCGTGAGCAAGGGAGAGGAGGAAGAGAGATGTGTGAGAATTTGTGGCTAGTGAAATGTGTTATAACCTAAGTGTGAGAAAGTGTTCTTATTTATAGTAGAAGAGTTAGGGTTTTAAGGTTCAAAATGCACACTTGTGACCTAGTGACTAACCTACACACACCAAAGTGTGTGTGGGGGTTTTGGGTTCGGCATGGGCAAGCCAAAAGAACCAAGTGGGTCAAGTTTTCTAGCTAAAGTTCAAGTGATATGATCATGGTCCAAAATTTGCTAGTCAAAGTTGTAAGAATGTGTAAGTAAACACATGAGGATCCATACTAGTGATATGTGCATGAGAATGACTCATTCATAAGTCATTTTCTTATCTTCCATGCACACATGGGTGGGATTCCCAAAATAAGATGCCATTTCTTTTATTTTTGAGTCCAAGTATACTTGTTGTTGTGGTTTAGGCGCCACATTTGGCTAGGGGAAAAGAGGTGAACGAAATTTTTAGTAGTATAACACGAGAAAAACGATAACTTGAGTTTACACGAAAAGATTTCGAGTTTTCGGGGTTCTGTTTGGTCAAAAACGCGAAAAACACAATTTAAGAGATAAAACCCTAAAATTAATATCGGAAGTGATTAAAAATCACGAAACACTCAGGAAAGCTAAAATAACACATATAATGCCTAAATTAATTTATAACCGATGCCGGAACGCGTCCGATGACGTTTCTCAGTTTTTACGCAGTTTAGCTCCTCGGTAAACTGTCAGATTTAAACGTAACGAATAAAATTTAAAGTAGATGGCCGGAATGGGTCAGAATACTAACCGGGAATTTACGGGGTGTGACACGGTACTGGTCATAGGGAAGTTAAACCTATATTTAACCATCATTAATCCAATTAAAAGTAGGTTTGTTTATTTAGTACATATGTGCTTATCTCAAGGCAGCCATTTCATTCCAAGATTTAGGCGAGGGACTTCTTCCAAACCTGGACATGTAGAATTCTGTCACAATTAAACGCAATCCACATAAAAACATTTCTATTTGCTGATTATACATATATCTTAGGAGAATAATATATGGTGATCTAATTAAACCTTGCTCATAGAGACTTTACTCATACTATGCTTAATGGATGGAAAGTGTTTATTTAGTAGTCCATCGTCTAAGTCTTTACCAAAGGAATCAGTACGCTATTTGTTGATCCTAGGTCACCTGCTAGTCCAACTTGGTCACATATTCCAAAGGTAAAGATAGGGCATCAATTGTGATCCTATTGATTGATGTGTCATTGTGTGGTTGTAATTTATGTTTCAAGTTTTAAATATATATTTTGCCGACTTTACCAAAAACAACACTTTAACGGGCAGTGTACCCTATCTGATGTGAGTTTTGTGGTAAGTAGGGTGTCGATCACTAAGAGCGAGAAACAATCTTTCAATTTAAATTATGTTAATTCTATTCTATGTTAAACATATGCTAAACCTATGTTAATCCTAAATCTAATGGATAAGGGGGTTTTCAGCCTTAGAGACTGGCACGGGTTTTGTGGTGACTTAGATCAATTAAAAACACAATAACACATGCGAGCAAATTAACAAAAGAAAAAAGAGCGGTCTAGCCATATATAAGAAAACTGTATTAGCCATGATTAATCCAATAAGAATGCTGGTTTGTTTATTTAGAGCAATGATTACTTATCTCGAGGCGGCATATCATTCTTAAGATTAAGGCGGTACTTCTTCCTTAAACCTAGACACGTAGAATTCTATCACAATTAAACGTATCAGTATAAAGCACCCTTTTTTTCTAATTGTAATCTATCTTAGGGATTAAAGGCGGTGATATTGTTAAACCCTAGCCCATAGAGACTTTACCCACTTACTGATTAATGACAATTTATACACTAGTAGTCCACTAATAAAGTCTTTACCAATTAATTAAGAACGTACTCGTTGATCCTAAGGGTCACCTGCCGGTCCAACTAAGCTCACAGATCTAAAGGCAAAGATAGGTCATTATTTGTGATCCTATTGGTCTAGATGTATAAATCACTATATGGAGAGCCATCTAAACATCTAGCTAACGTGGTCGGTATCACTAGATCCAGTTGAATGATAGGTCGCACACAAAAGCACGTAAACAAGTATATTGATAAACATAAACAAGCATTCAATGATAAACTAAGCAATCGATATAAACAAACCAAACATTTATATATTCATAATAATGGCTAATACCCAAGGGTATTAGCCCTCAAACATCATAATCAGTACAAGAGTAATAATTCAACCATGGTAAACTAACCGAGTAAAACGAATGATACCAAAAATCGAATGATTATAAGAGTATAGGAGATTACAAGGTGTTTCCTATGGATTTAATTGCTTTGCTTGACCTCTTCTACTCTTCTCCTTTTCTGAAAATTGACTTTTATGGTTAAGGTATCAAAAATAAGATTAAGCAGCACTGAAAACCCGTTTTTAGGTTTTCTATTTATACGGTATGGAATTTGGTCGATACGGCGTATTGACTGATGTCAATACGGCATATCAAGGATTTCTTGGAGTAGGGACCATGTTCGATATCTTCCAGAATATTTTATTACTTTAAATTGAATACGGTGTATGGATTTTCTCTAGATACGGTGTATTGATCATCATTCCTTCGTGGTCTTTTATGAAGTGCATGCACAGATACGTCGTATCTTCCTTGATGGATAGAGCGTATTGGATGTCAAAAAATTAATCTTTAAATGTCTTCGTTTAAGCTCCAGAATGCGTGCCTTTTAGCTAATCTTCACCAAGTACTCCATAATTATTGCAATTCTCAAATATAAACGATTAAGTAACAATTCTTTGCAATAATTACACAAAATAGGTTAATTACATGGGATAAATGATGCTATAAAAGTGACGTTATTTGATGTCATCAAATATCCCCCCACTTGAATCCTACTTGTCCTCAAGTAGCCTTTAGAAGTTTATAAAAATGCATCCCTAAGGATTTTTTTTGGCTAAGCCTTTATTTGATCAATTACAAATACCCAACCAAACACCTCACGAAATAGAATGATGAAAATACTCAAATTACTTAACTAATCTATGTGGTAACATGTAGCTAATTCATTCAATTTCTCGATCATGACGAGTATTCTATCATAAGCTTGTCAAGTATACACATCTCCACCACTATAGCTAAGGAGTAACAAGTTTATAAAGGTAAATTGGGTTTTATTTTTAAGGCTTAAAGAGTTTGCTCACTTTATCTAGTTTCTACCGATGCCAATATTTCAGAAAAGGTGACAAAGACCATACATACACACCCATAATAATAGGATAGACACATATGACTGCACTCAAACCTTAACTCGAATAAGCTAAAGAGTTGGACTAGTAGAGTGATATAGGGTATGGATCTTCTAACTTTCACCAAAAGTAATAAACCAACAAGGTGGCTGAATCACACATACATGACTGTAACGACGAAATAGGCATGCATGATTCGATCACATTCTCATTCGGATAAAACCTAAGGTTAATCATTAGGAAAGGGAAATAAGTTGTTGTTAAATAAAAATTTACGAAACAAATAGACTGAGTCCAAACAGATAAGGTACAAGTTGTTAGATACTTTTTCCTGACCATTACCATGATAAAGACTCATAAATATTTACACAAACGTCTTGATCATTGATCAAAAACAACAACCTAAGTTGGCGTTCCCGTAACGGTCAAGTCCCAATCATCCCATACTTTTACAAAGACAAGTGGCGATATCTACCACTTTATACAAAACTTTACATCGTTGACTTATAACAATCTATCAATGAATAATCGATCCTTTAATTAATACCACCGGTTTAAGTTTTAACGAACCGACTATCTTCAGATTTTCCTCCTTTTTTGCAATTTTTTCATTTTTTAATTTTTTTTCATTACTATACTGCGAATCTCAGTGTAATTTCACCATCTTCACGATCATAATAACTCCAGATTATTTCTTCGATAATTCTTCATTCTTCGGAGGTACCAATAATTATGATGGTAGTAAAAATACATGAGTTTTGACTAATTTTTACATTCCTATTTGCAATGTGCAAATTTCTTCCCAACCGTACCAGAGATAGAAAATGACACATGACACAGGAAATACATACTTTACACTTTAAGGAACTAGCAACTGATAAATGGACTTAATCTAACAGGGTAGGCTAAGGTGTAAAGGTGTAACAAAACAAATAGTTGGTGTTATCCTAAAGGATTGGCTCTACAGGTTTTTCTAGGGGTATCTTACTTTTAAAATGAGAGTAAACAAAGGGTTTATACGGGGGTTAACTAACCAGTGTAGTTAGTTAATAAAACAACATATAAAGGCGTTTTGGGTGTAATTCTAGAAATTTACCAATTTAAACAAGTTACTCCATCTAAATCCATAATACTCATTATTGTGGTCTCGAATAGATATACCAAGACAAGTTCTAAAGTCTACAACATCACCGACACACTTATATTTTTATGGGATTTGGGTAAACATTTGAAAATGGATAAGGCTGATTCCTCACAATATCTAATAAGGGTTATTGTGTGCTGGTTATGTTACTAGTAATCTCACAAAAGTATGCTTGAAAAGAAAATTTGAGCACAATTTAAGCATTTTAATGTGAAAAATAGGACAAGTAACGTTCTAATTTCCATCCCCTCACTTAGATTATACAACGTCCTTGTTGTATAGATAAAACATTAAAAACGAGAAATTAAAAGAATTAGAACGAGAAACTCCCCTGATGTTTTGCTCGGTAGATTCTCCAAGTTGAGTTTATGAGCAAGAATGTGTGTTGCAAATGCGTCTGGATACCAGCATGACTACAAGACACATAGGATTCCAGATGATCGATACTTCACCAACATTGTCGATTTCTTTTCCAGCGAGGTCATGTGCAATATATAGGAAAACCATGCAAAATCCTATCTCGGGTATCCTACGGTTAATAAATAATATAAAATTAAACTGTACAGGCAGTCAATACTCCGTATCTAAAAACCAGAATACGCCGTATAGAAAGACCTGTAAAAAGTATCAATACGAGTCAGTCTGCCAAATATGCCGTATCATGTGCATGAATACGCCGTATAGACAGATCTGACAATAAAGATTTAAATACAAAAAATAAAGGACCGATAACTCAATACGAGTCAGTCTGCCAAATATGTCGTATCATGTGCATGAATACGCAATATAGACAGATCTGACAATAAAGATTTAAATGCAGAAAAATAAAGGACTGATAACGTCCAGACATTCAATACGCCGTATGTTATGGAGCGGATACTCCGTATTGATGTATGAGAAGACAGACTCGATAAAAATAAATAAAAATTGTCTGGGTTGTCTCTCGGGAAGCACTTTTCTTTCACCATCCCATCTCATGCACGCTTATGTGCCCGTATGTGAGCCATTCTTCCATCTTCGCATCTCAGATATATTCAGGCCCTAAGTTCAAGACCCCCTTGTAAAAACTTTTGAGCTTTTGGTATGGATGTGAGATTCTATTCAGCTTGTCATGCACACTCACCTTTAGTAATGTCCTGATCTTGTTGCATTGAGCATTGGATTGATGTTTAAACCTTGGATGTGATCTCGCCATTTGGTAAGTCACGTTATCATTACCAATGTGGATAGTGATTAACCCGTCAAACCTTCTTGCTTCCACACATGAAGCCTTGCAAAATGGTTCCCCAAAAATGACATCTCCCATGTCTTGATCTCGGTAGCCATCCATATTTTCCACTACTGCAAAATGAGTTACAACAGAATTTTTTTTGACAAATATAGGTACATTCATAAAAGCTCCAACTACGTTCTTTCCTTTGTATTCAACTTTGTCCTTTATTATAGAACTGTAGAACTTTTTAGACATCACATTAACAGACAAAAATGGGGAAAAAATTAGCATTTACATGTTCAAAACCTATCATGCATGAAAATCTTAAGTTGTAGGCACAATCAATATGGATCTTCCGGTCAAAGTCACAAAAACTAGGTTATTCGTCAAAACTTTCTTTATTACTAGTCTTGATTATGTCAATCATGGGCTTATTAATTACCTCACCTTCCTCAATGGTGGGCATCAAATCATCAACTTGATCTCTCCTAAGTTCTAATGGCACATTTAGATCGTTTAATTCGACGCAATCTCTATAAAAAAGGTCTAACGATCTATTAAACACCAAAGTCTCTCCCATTAGCCTAGCTTCTAAATCAAGTTCCATACGTTCTCTCAAACTTAACATGTAGACCCTCTTAATCAAACTACTAGCAGGTTTTACACTTTTAAAAATAATTTTCTCATCCCCTACCCTCAAAGTAATCTTTCTTTTGAACACATCAATCTTAGCGTGGGCGGTAGACAAAAATGGTCTTCCGAGGATCAAGGGAACTTTGACATCCTCGGGAAGTCTACGGGGAAAATAAACTTACCTATCCCTACTAGTACATTCTCAGCTATTCTCTTTATGTGTTTCACTGTTTTGTCTGCTAATTCAACCGTTAACTTAGTGTGAGCTAATTCTCCTAAACCTAGATTGAGGTAGGTCGGAAGAGGCATTACACTCACGCTAGCTCCTAAGTCAGCGAAGGCATTTTCAAAGCAAACACTATTAATATAGCAAGGTAAAGTGAAACTTCCTGGGTCTTTCTCCTTTCGAGGTAGGGAGTCGTCGACACGTATAGCTCCATAAGAGTAGGCGTCCAAGCATTGTAGTCCATATGATCCCTTCTTCTCATCACATTAATAATCAGTCAAACGACTTAGAAACGGAATAGTCGTTCGTCTTGACTCGAACATCAGCTTACTGTTCTGTTAGGCCGATACAGCGTATTGAGATGATCCGATACGGCGTATCGGTGTCATATCAGTTTCAACCAGGGACGGAGCCAAATGGTACCTTAGGTTGGCCAAGGCCCACCCAAAACGTAGGTTAGATAGTAATAACATGCCTATATTATAATATGTCACCAATAGATTAAAAAACTGTCTCATGCAAATTAACAATTTGGAGTAGAAACTAGAAAGATCAAAACTGATCGCTCATGACTATACAAAGCTATTGCCCATACAAACTAACTTGCTATTGGTTTTATAGATTGTAATGTTTAATTCGTTTTCATTATCTTTACGTGATGAAAGTTTTAATGGATGATGATCGTTAATATGGTAGTTCAACAGTAGATTCTAAGAAATATATTGCGAACTGACTTTCTGTTTGGATTCTGGTTTAGACAATTTTAGTGAAATTCTTTTATCGTAAGACTTTTAAAGTTGACACATTTACGTCATTGTTTCGGCCCACCCAAATAGAAAATTATGGCTTCGTCACTGGTTTCAACAGTAGTCAAGATCGACTTGACATGATCCCTTGGGGTTTTTTCAGTAGAGCTAGGTAGACTTCCAAATCCTCTTTCCTGTAGTACCTTGCTGATTTTTTGGATTTGAATCTCCAAAGTTTTGATTGAAGCTCCTTGGTTTCTGATAGCAGCGTCAGTGGAAGCTTGAATCTCCTTGATCAATTTAGAGTTTTCTCCATGTCTCTTTGCTAAATCACTCATAAACTTGCTCAGTGATTCATCCATGATTGTCTTCGTTCTTGATACGAAGGGTTTGCATTATTTCTTTGGTAGAATCCCAGAGCTGCTGCTCTATATTGCCCTCCTTGTTGGAAGGGTGCACCAAACTGAGTATAATAAGCTTCTTCAAGGGTTTTACCTTCTTCTTTGAGTAGTCAGTCTTTGGTGTAGTGGGGTCCTTTACATTGCTCACATCCCACTTGAGCAGCATAAACCTTTTCATTCACCTTCTTGATTTATCTTCCAAGATTATTGAGTTTTGCTTGGATTGCAGCCAATCCATTAGAAGTTTTGGTACTTCTTGTCCTAGATGTTCTACTATGCCATTTTTGAGAATATTCAGCCATCTCTTGGATGGCTACTTTTGCATCGATAGCTGTCTTAGTTGGTATGGCACCTTTTGAATCAATAATTTGTCTAGTTGGAACATCCAATCCCTTTTAAAACAAGATCACTTCCTGCATCTCCGTTAAGTAATGTTGAGGGCACTTCATCAAGAGTTCTTTAAATCTCTCCCATGATTGGTAGAGGGTTTTATCGAGTTCTTGCTGAAAGTTGTTGATCTCCTCCATTTTCTTAGAAGTTCAAGCAGGTGGGCAATACTTGCTTAGAAATTTTGTCTTTAGATCTTCCCAAGTTTTAATTGAACTAGACAGTTTGTTTCTTTGCCAATGACTCGCGGCTCCAGTTAGGGGCATAGGGAAGACTCGAAGCATTACTTGATCTTGAGTAATATTAGGAACATGGAATAAGTCAACAATCTCTAGAACTTTCTCGATGTGTTCGTTCGCATCTTTATGATCCGAACTGCTGAAGGTGTTGCCTCGTGGTTCCTTCAAAAATTATCATTTTAGTTCAAAGTGATATTTTTCATCGATCTTAGGCCTAGCAATGCCGATCCATAGTCAGCTCGGGTTTTGCTCATGTATTGTTCCATGGTTTTAGCCATTGTTTTTGCAACCTCTTCCTCGGAATTTTCTTCTAGATCAAAAAATAGATTGTAATCAGGCGATCTTTATTTGTCAAGACTTAGTGTCTTGAAAAGCTTCCTAGATGATCAAAATTCTCGTTCCGGATCCTTGAAGGGCATTAATAGTTCCTTTGTTGAACTCCTTGTTATGCACTATCTGAAACAGAGGATAAACAATCAATAGGATAGGCTCGAAAGAAAGAAAACATAGAAATACAAAAATCAAATGTGAAAAATCAGCTTCTGTTACTGTATCAGACGATCGATACACTGTATTCAATTGATCAGAATACGCCGTATCAATCTATTGAATGGATACGCTCTATTGGATAAGAAAGTTAGATACGCGGTATTCAATTGAAGTGGATATGCCGTATCATGTTATCGACCAGAACAATGTATAGAAAACAATTAAAACAAATAGAACAAATGAATAAAAAATATACAAGAAAATACATAAATATACAAAATTTTACATTAATCTAAATTACACTAATTAATCTAAATTACACTAATCCTAGGGGTTAAATTAATCTAATGTTAAAAACCAAAATATTAAATAAAAGTCAAGATTAAAATTTCACTCTCCGACAGCGGCACCAAAAACTTGATTGTGTTGTCGTATAGGGTTTATTTTAGAGTATTTAAGTTTTAAATTTATATTTTCCCGACTTTACCTAAAACAATAATTTAATGGGCATTGTACCCGGTCAGATGAAGTTTCGTGGTAAATAGGGTGTCGATCACTAAGAGCGAGAACTAATATTTTGTTTTATTAATATTTTAGTTAACTAAACTAAGTTAATTTAAACTACGTTAATTTTATTGTATGTTAAACCTATGCTAAATCTATGTTAATCCTAATTCTAATAGATAAATGGGGTTTTCAGCCTGAGAGACTGGCACAGGTTTTGTGGTAACTTAGATCAATTTAAAACACAATAACACAAGCAAGCAAACAGACAGAAGATAGAAGAGCGGTCTAGCCAAATATAAGAAAATTGTATTAACCATGATTAATCTAATTAAAACGTTGGTTTATTTATTTAGTGCAATGAGTGCTTATCTCGAGGCGGCATATCATTCTAAGATTTAGGCTGGACTTCTTTCTAAAACATAAACACGTAGAATTCTGTCACAATTAAACGCATCCGCAAAAGAGCCTCCAATTACTAGATTATAATCTATCTTAGGAAGAATAAGTAATGGTGGATCATATTAAACCCTAGCTAAATAGACTTACCCACTTACAGCTAATGGCAATGCATATTCTAGTAGTCCACTATCCAAGTCTTTACCAAAGGAATCAGTACGTTATTTGTTGACCAAGGTCCATGCTGCTAGTCCAACTTGTTCACATATCCCAAAGGTAAAGAAAGGCCATTATTATGACCTATTTGATTGATGTGTCCATATGTGGTTGTAATTTATTTCAATATTAACTATATAATGTTGCCGACTTTACAAAAACAACATTATAACGGTGGCATTGTACCCATCAGATAGGATTTTGGTGGTAAGTAGGGTGTCCGATCACTAATAGCGAGAAACATCTTTCAAATTATTAATAATTTTTGGTTACATAAACTAAGATAATTCTATTTCTATGTTAAACATATTGCGAAACCTATGTTAATTCCCAAATCTAATGGATCAGCGGGGTGATCAACCTGAAGACTAGCACGGGTTTTTGGTAGTGACTTAGATCAATTTAAGAACACAAAAACACACGCGAGCAATCTAACAAAAAGCTAAGAGCGATCTAAGCCAAAATATCATAAAACATGTAAGTTAGCCATGGAATATCCAAGTAAGAACGTGTGTTGTTTTTATTTAGTGGCAATAGAAATTACTATAACACGAGGCGGGCATATATTCTTAAGATTAAGGCGTTAGTTCTTGCCTAAACCTAGACACGTAGAATTCTATCACAATATACCTAGTCCGCATAAAGCAGTCCTTTTTTGCAGATAATAATCAATCTTAAGGATTAAGCAATGGAATCTGTAATACCCTAACCTCAAGAGGACTTTACCCACTTTACTACTTACTGGGCGAGTTATACACTAATTAAGTCCCACTAACCAATGGGGAAAACCATTTTTAATTAAGAACTACACGTTATTCCAAGGTCACCTTCCGGTCCAACTAAGCTCACTAACCTAAATAAAGATAGGTCGTTCTATTTGATGATTCCATTGGACTAGATGTTTAAAACGACTAAATGGAGATTCCATTATTGCATCTACATAACGTGGCCGAACATCAACTAATCTAGAATAAAGGATTGGTCGCATACAAAAGCACATAACAAGAATATTGATAACAAAAACAATCCATACAACGATAATTAAGCAAACGATTTAAACAAACAAACAAAATTCAGATGCTTGCATAATAATTGGCAACTACCCAAGGGATATTAGCCCTCCAAAACATCATAATCAACACAAGAGTAATAAGCAACCAAGGTAAACTACCAATAAAACGAATGTGGTACAAAATGTCGAATAGATTACAAAGAGTCCAAATGAGATTACAAGGAGTTTAATCCTATGAAATTATTAATCTATTGCTCGACTCTTCTGCTCTTCTTCTCTTCTGAAAATTGACTTTTATAGTTAAGGTACGAAAATACGATTTCAGCGTATCGGGGAATGTCTTAATTGGGGACCACGAATGATATCTTTACAAGGAATATTTAAGACTTTAAATTGAATACGGACATATGGACATCTCTGGAAAACGACGCAAAGAACGATCCTTCCTTCGTGGTCTTTTGTGAAGTGCAGGCACGGATATGCCGTATCTTCCTTGATGGATACAATGTATTGGATGTTAGAACAATAATCTTCAAATGTCTTCGTTTAAGCTCCAGAATGCGTGCCTTTTAGCTAATCTTTACCAACTACTCCATAATTATTGCAATTCTTAAATACAAACGATTAAGTAATAATTCTTTGAAATAATTACATAGAATGGGTTAATTACATGGGATAAATGATGCTTTAAAAGTGGCGCTATTTGATGACATTAAATATCCCCCCACTTGAATCTTACTTGTTCTCAAGTAGCCTATAGAAGTTTATAAAAATGTATCCCTAATGATTTTTCCGTTTAAGCATGTATTTGATCTATTACAAGTACACAACCAAACACCACACGAAATAGGTAGATGAAAACACTCAAATCACTCAACTAATCTATGTGGTAACATGTAACTAATTCGCTCAATTGCTCAGTCATGACGAGTATTCTATCATAAGCTTGGCAAGGATACACATCTCCACCACTAGAGCTAAGGAGTAACAAGTTTATAAAGGTTAAATGGGTTAAATGGGTTTTTATAAGGCTTAGGTTGTGAAGCCAATCTACAATCATACACCAAAAGTACCATCAGCCAACAAGGCAACTGAATTATAACATAACATTGGACATACATGGAATAACATGTGTGTTCGATCACATTCCTCATTTGAGTTTAACCAAAGGTTAGGATGAAGAATGATATAAGGTATGGATCTTCTAACTTTCACCAAAAGTAATAAACCAACAAGGCATCTGAATCACTCATACATGGCCGTAACAACGAAATAGACATGCATGACTCGATCACATCCTCATTCGAGTAAAAGCCAAGCTTAATGATTAGTAAATGGAATTTATTTGTTGTTAAATAAAAGTTACAAAACAAATAGATTAAGTACAATAGTAAGAAAACGGCACAATTTTGTGCTAGATACTTTCCCAAACTATGACCATGATAAAGACACAACTATATACACAAACACTTGATCAAGATTCAAAAACAACAACCAATTTCACGTCCCAGTAAACGGTCCAACTTCCTAATCATCCCATCGTTTACATACATATACAAGATAAGTGTATATCTTAGCGTACATTAACAAAACTTAACATCAATGATTTATAACCCGTATCAACCGAATAATCGATCCTTCAAATACTTCATCGTTTTTAAAGCTTTTACGAACCGACTATCTCAAACTTTCCTCTCCTCTTTGTTTTGTGCATTTTTTCTGATTTTTTGTTTTTTTTCTTTTTTCATTTGTTTTCATTTTTCCTTTTCATTTTTTTACATGACTATCTAAGAATCTCGGAAATATTCAACCATCTTCACATCATAAAAACTCCGGAATATATTCCTTCTCTAATTCTTCATTCTTCGGACGTACCAATAATTGTGATGGTTGTAAAAATACATGAGTTTTGACTACTTTTTACATTCCCATTTGCAATGTGTAAATTTTTCCCAACCGTACCAAAGATAGAAAATGACACAAGACTCAGGAAATACATACTTACACTTTAAGCAACTAGCAACTGATAAATGGACTTAATCTAACATGGTAGGATAATGTGTAAAGGTGTAACAAAACAAATAGTTGGTGTTATCATAAAGGATTGGCTCTACAGGTTTTTCTAGGGGTGTTTTACTTTTAAAATGAGAGTAAACAAAGGGTTTATACGAGGGTTAACTAACGAGTGTAGTTAGTTAATAAAACAACATATAAAAGCTTTTTGGGTGTAATCCTAGAAATTTATCAATTTAAACAAGTTACTCCATCTAAATCCATAGTACTCATCACTATGATATCGAATAGATATACCAAGCTAAGTTCTAAAGTCTACAACATCACCGGCACACTCATATTTTTATGGAATTTGGGTAAACATTTGGAAACGGATAAGGCTAAATCCTCACAATATCTAATAAGGGTATTTGTGTGCAGGTTATGTAACAAGTAATTTCACAAAGGTATGTTTGAAAAAAAATTGAGCATAATTTAAGCATTTTGATTGTGAAAAATAGGACAAGTAAACATTCTAATTCCCATCCCCCCACTTGAATTATACAACATCCTCGTTGTATAGATAAAACATTAAAAACAAGAATTAAAAAGAATTAAAATGAGAAACTCCCTTGATATTTGCTGGATAGATTCTCCATGTTGATTTAATGAGCAAGAATTCCATATTTGTAGATACTTCACTAACATTGTTGATTTCTTTGCAGCGAGGTCCTGTGCAAGATTATTGGAAAAACCATGCACTCCTATCTTGGTACCTATGGTTAATTAAAAATAAACTAAAACTGTACAAGAGACTAATATGTCGTATCTGTAAAATGGAATATGGCGTATAGAAAAACCTATAAAAAGTATCAATACGGGTCAACCTGCTAAATACGCCGTATCATGTGCATGAATATGCCGTATGGATAGAACTGACAATAATGTTTTAAAGTGCATAAAAATAAAGGACTGATAACGTCCAGACATTCAATATGGCGTATGGTATGGAGCGGATACGCCTTATTGATGTTTGGGAATACAGACTCGATAAAAATAAATAACAATCTGGGTTGTCTCCGAGGAAGCACTTTTCTTTTAGCTAGTCTTTAAGTTAGACTTTTTCATCAGCTTCTACGTCGTATTTTCTTCGAATTTGACAACTTCTCTATCATCCGTATTGTAGACTAATCTAATAACATACTAGATGTGAGGGTAGAGAAAGTGGGTAGGATGAACACTTAGAGAGAGAAAGGACATAAAAGATAAAACTTTATTAATGTGTGAAAAATAAACAACCAACTACCTCTCCAAGGCTTGGAGAGGTGTTTATATACTTACAATTGATGGTGGGCTTAGGCTTGCATGGGTTTATCCATGGGCCTTTAGCTAACTAACTATGTAAGTTTCTAAAAATTACTTAACAAGCTAACGACTGTTATCTATGGAAGTGACCGACACTTTCCTAGGAATTTTGTATTCCTAACAATCTCCCCCTAAGGGAGGTCGTTCCATATTACAAAAACTTAAACCTAGCAAACTATGCTTTATCTTTAGTCTTGAGCTCGTTCAATTTCAATCATTGACTTGTGATTTTGATGTAGTGATCATAGACTTTATGTCTTGAGCTTGTTCCTTATCTTGTCTTGAATGTGATCTTTGAACACCTTGAGATCATCAACCAAGCATAATCTCGTTTCACCATCTTGTAATCTTAGCCATCTTGTGAATTTGTGACTTCTGGACCGACATGCTCATACCTTTCTTGTTTTGTTGACTTGAAAAGCTTTAATGCTGCATCTTTCTTAAAATTCTTTAACTTTAACACTTCGTCACTTCGAGAAAGACGTTTGGTATCAGAGTGACGAAAATTCTTTGACTTTAATACTTCGTTACTTCAAGAGAGACGTACGGTATCAGAGTAGCAGAATTCTTAAAACATGTACTTGAGCTTTCATGATGTCTTTATATTTGTTGGTCGGGTATGAGCATGTGGTTATGAATCATGACTCGTTGGGAGTCAGATGCGCCAATCATAGGGAGTACCTGCAAGTTTAGGTTAGTAATAATCAACAGATATGGACGAGAGTGTCTTTGTCACCTCGTCGAATACGGTTGTAATGACCATGATTCCTCGTTGATCAGTATAAGTACTGCTTGTGATCAGGTAGAATTCCGAAGAATCTCCTTGACAGGGTTTTGCAGCTGCACTAGCCATTCTCATTACCAGAGCGTCTCAAAGCAGCAAGGTATGAGTGAACCAGCAAGACGAAGTCTCTCCGATTGAATAGAAAAATCGATTTGAAAATCAATCGATGTATCACTTGCTAAAGTGTTTTTGTGACACATCGAGAGTGTTAATCATTTCAAAAATTCATTAGCAACCGTTGATCCATTTCCTGGAACAAGTTTGATTCTTATAGAATCGCACCATCATTTCTTTCCAGTTGTCACAAGTTTGATTCATATAGAATCGCACAAGTTACCTACCATGAGCTTGTTTGATGTTGGCTCAAGCAGGATTTCCATCTTCATTGTGAATGATATCACTCGGATGTTCTGGCAAAATCACAAGGATAATGCGTAGGACTCTTAATATACATCTTGTTATTCACATTGTGTGATTTAGCAAGCTTAATTTGACAAGTGTCCTAATGAGATTTATGGATGATCTCTTTTGGCTCTAGACTTAATAGTGCACTTTGGTTTTAGTGATCGGAGGCTGGAGCTGACTGCCACCTTTTCAATATCAACTAACTCGGAGTGAGAAAGTCGATAGAAATGCGTGTAATCTTTGTGAGAAATGAAACAAGAGTCTGTTGAGAGACCTTGAGTGGCTAGGGAGGGTTGTGCTTAGCGTCACTGGGTCCATGACTGTCTTCAATGTCAGACAACACCTTAGTGTTTCTGACAGATTATGTATTGACCCGGTTTCTGCCTAAGTGTATGGAGGGCTTCTTTCTTTTCACCCTTTATCCTTACATTTCTTTTTCATTCTTCAACCCCTTCAATGCTTACCGAGACTTCATAACTAACACCTTGTTGGGTTTGTTCCAGTGTTAGCTCCATCTCAGTCGGCATTATTCCCGATTCTTACTCGATCCTTACTTTTTTTCTCCTTTTGTATATACCTGAAGGACTTCTACACTAACAGTAGGATATCCTTGGGTAGATCCCTCCCGGTTCTTGCTGATCATGGGATTTGAATGACACTAGGCCTAACTCACCTTATAAAAACTTCAAAAATTTAAGTACATGGTCGGTCCTTTTTGGGTATTCCCATCACGAATCAAAACCAAAATCATTGAAAAGTTCAATCAAAGTGTTGATATAAATTTCAAAAGATTTACACTTTAAAAGTTTTTTCATCATCACTAAAAGCTCCCCCTTAACATGTGCAACCGAAATTGTAGCAACATTCTAAGTGAAAGTGCATTTAGTCATTTTATATGATCATATTTAATACAAGTTAGATTCAGTTAATCATATTTTCGTCTCCCTTATTAAATGTTAATCCCTTAGATATTTTGTGATATCCATTGATTAAACGTTTCAAGACAAAATGTTACATAACTATCCTATAAGCGAACATTTAAATACTCCCCCGTCAATTTTTAATGTATATAAGATAGTGCTTAGTACAAGTAATTTTGAAATATCTTGAATTTACTAAGAAAATATCTATGAAAATTTGTACTCAAGCACTACTTATTATTACCATAAAGACCTACACCTACATATATAACAATACTCACAAGTTATTTATTAGGTACAAGGTTTGACCTGTTATGATGAGGACATCATATGATAAATCATAAGGTCCTTTGTAGGAGCTGAAAGTCTCCCTTGTACGGTCTCCCATTAACAAATTTCTCTAAACTCCGCATAATCCTCATGGTCTTTAGCTGTTTGTCAATTTCTTGGATCATAGCTCCTGCTTTGTCTTTGTCACTTTGTCTCCAGATAGTCTGTGGCAGATACTCCATCCGAATTCCCTTTAGATGATCATTAAGAGCAGTCCGAACATCATTAAGTGTACCGTCACTGAACTTTTATAGTTCATCAATACGCATCAATCTGTTCTTTTTGTCTTTGTTCTGGTAAATGAAACCTCTAGGATTGGAGTATGTTGTGTAAGCTTCCTTTCTTTTAAGATCTGGTCTGTACGTATCCGGCTTAGTGAGGCTGAGCTTCTTTTGGTAACTTTCGATGCCTAATTGAAGATCTTCCACACGTCTTTGGATGACAACGCTTCTTGTGAACATTCTTAAGGAGACATTAAAATCTAGGCGTTCTTTAACGGTGAGATTTGTCAACTTTCCTTGAACAAGAAGAAGCATCATGTCTTTGATATCTTGAATGTGAAGCCTGTTGAAATCGCCTTCTTTGAATTTGTATAATTTGTCATCATCCCTATGAACAGTGATCCAATCAAGATGCTTGTAGTTATACCAGTCGATTATTTCAAGCTTTGTGATAGCAATGATTCTGCGTTTAGAGTAGACATCTCAAACAGATTCCCTGTTAGCAGCAAATCCATAGAATTGTTGTCGTTTTCGCCCCCAATGTGAGATTCCCTAGAGTGCATGTTTGTCATAGCTAACCGGCACTTGACTCCACATTCTGTTAGGGACCAAATCTTCAATCCATTTGATGTGCCCGTAATCTGCAGCCTTGGTCTTCGTCACTGAAGTTGCATATTTTCGGCTTGAGACACCACCGCTTAGATACTCTAGGTCGTTGTTGATGAAGTGATCAAAAGGTATGACATGACGACCTCGAGAATTAGGTATCAATGGTAGTGGCTTTCGCAGATCATGTGGATATTGCTGACCTTCAGGGTTGTTCCAGTCTAATTGATCAGTGGTTGCCTTGTAGACTTCTTCAAAGAGGTATTCGAGCTCCACCAGACTCTTGCATGATCCTTTCATCAGCTCAAATGTTGGACCGGTTAATAGTTCTGGCGTTAAAGTATCAACCTTAAGTCGGTTCATCACGAATGCTGAGAAGTCAAGAGGAGTGTCCATCAGCTCATTAAACGATTCTCTCGGATCTTCCTTCTGGGCCAAAGAGCTTAGCCAAGGTTGAACAGGTCCATGAGCATCAGGCAAAGTCTTGTTCCAATCACGATCGGGAGAAGGAAGTTTTGTTGGTCTCTGAAACCAATCAGGGAACTGAGGGGTTTCTTCATTAGGTTGATCTTCAGTAACTCCTGTTTTGAACTCCTGATGTGCGGGTTCTTCCAAATCTTTGGTAGTGTGCATAGGCTCCTCTGTTTGAGCAGATTCGCCAGCAGTCTTGTGTTGAGATTTAGACCCTTCATATGACTTGCCAGATGTCTTGGATGTCTTTTCCTTTGGTGCACTGGTTGACTCTGGTTCTTTTCCAGCTCGTCTTCTCTTGGACCCCCGATTCGATCCAGCGGAGGGTTCTTTGTCTTTATCCTCATCATCTCTACGTCTTTTAAATGAAACAGTATCTCCATAAGTGTCAAGTATGAGCTTGTCACTTTCGTAAGTGTAAACCAGTGCTTTGTAGATATTCTTTTGTTCATCAGATATGTGGATTGACTTATTGCTCTCCATCTTGTCTATTAGAATCTTCTTCAGCTCTAATTCAGATAGGTTGGCGACTACAACATGAGATGTCTTAGATTCATTGGATAAACAAGTCATAACCTTAGCTTCGAGTTGTTCATTGACAGTCTTCTTAATTTTCAGCAAAATCTTAGAGACTTGAGCTTTAACTTGTTCCTTGACTTGATCCTTGATTATTTTCTTAATGTTGTCATCAAGTTTGTTAAGGAAATCTGCATTTTCAGCTTGGGCTTCATCCTTAAGTCTTTCGGATTGTAAATGAATAGCTATTTTGATAGCTTCATCCATCTTGTTGGCAAGGTACGCATCAACAATTCCGAGAATTAAAGAAACTACTACAGCAAATTGATTTGTTTGATTAAACTCTGAGAAGTTATTTTCTAAAGTTTTTAGTCTATGGTCAAACCCGAATAAAGAGCCAAAGTTGGGAAGATCTTGTAGTGAAGAGCTTAGAACTGTTGGTGGTGTGGGAACTGGTGTTTGTTACTGATGTATGATGAGAGGAGTGGGTGGTGGAGGAAGAGTTGTTGCAGATAACAAAGGTGGCTCAGCAAAAGTAGTAACCGGAACATCTACTAGTGAAGTTGACTCAGTGTTTAGATTAAATAAAGAGTCAATACATGTGTCTGGACTAGGGTTGAGCATGTTTGAAACGAAGCCAGATGACACAGAAGAACTCTGTTGTTGACCTTCTGGATTGACCGGAGTTATGATCACATGAGTGTCTTCTATTACTTGAGTAGTTTGAACGATAGTGCGTGGAGCATCTGTCATTTCAGTATCTCTTCCCTCCAGATTAACGTTCACGTCCCTATATAACTCATTCGCTTCATCTTCTTCATGTGTCGCCTCTTCATCCATCTCCTCTTCCTCAATATTCGCACCTTGAACTTCTTCATCACTGTCTTCATTACTTTCATCATCTTGATTATCAGCATCGTCATCTTCATCATCTTTATCAACATCATCATCATTGTCAGTATCATCATCATTGTCTTCACTCACATTCACTTCATCATCATCGTCTTCTTCACTTGACTTCCAAGAGATTTGCTCATCATCAGATTCATAAGTCGGTACATCGGGAACCCCTGGTATACTACTAATTCCTTCATCTGCACCTGAGCTATTAGCGTAAGAGCTGTGAGTTTGTATTAGGATTCTTTTTGTTGCTAGCTTTATTTGTTCAACTTCAGTAAAAGCAACCTCAGATAGCACTATTAAACCTTTTGACTTTGTTATAGATTGCTTCTTCTTGGCAGGTTTATCTCCCTTTGCTATGGTCTTGATTCTTTTTCCTTTGGAAGCTTGAGTAAGCTTC